>JAZHYW010010568.1:0-55994 GCA_037355805.1 Ixodes ricinus | reverse complement strand
CACTTCGGTGCACGCGCTGCTAAGCACAAGGGAAGGCTACGAGCGTGTGCAGGAGGCGGAGCTAGCCCTGCCTATCAAGTTGCAGCGGTGTAGCTATACTACCCGTTCCGATGCGGAAATTACCAGATTTCGCTTGAGAGCACGCCTCCCCCGATGAAAGAGACTTTTTATGCTCGCCGATTGAGTGCCGTTACGATCACGGGTTGTGCCGCGGCTTCCAATAGCCTGCAGGGAAAACACGGACCAAGAAAGAAAAAACGGCATCAAAGCACTATCTCGCGTCAAGGACGCTTTCTGCACTGCATTCGGAGAGTAAGGAACAGAGTTGGGTTTAGTTAAGTGGTTCCGCAATGAAGGCAGCTAGAGACAGGTAGTTTTGGGGGCTAGGCCATATATGGCATCAAGTGAGCTTGGTAGAGGCAGCCGGGAACAGCTGCGGAGAATGGAGTGGAGGACGTTGCCCGCTGGATGAGCCGAGTTTTTACGGGCAAACGCCGGCTTAAGGGAAGGGTCCCCGGGCCTTCTTCGAAGATGCACTTTGCGATCGGAAGAGGTCAAGAACGCTGAAGGCAAGTGGACACGATGATTGAGGTGGCTCGTTCCCTGCCTAGCGGTTTCTCTGAAAGGAACTTGACTACAAGTTCTCCATCGGTAGGTAGATGGTTGTAGGGAAGCCTACAAGCCGCACATCACACAAAAGACGGTGCAGAGACTGTCACAGGACACATTCTTCCCTGAGTAGCAGGGATCCGACCGGCTCCGAGCGTTCCGAGGCGCCTTCGGCGAGCAGCTTTGTCATGCGGTTTGGCCGTTTCGCGGTACGGCAGCGCAGAGCGGCTCCCATTCTGAACTAGATCTTTACCCCGTGTTTGCTGTCGTTTGTGGCCAATGAAGTGTCATGCCGAATTTGTGTTTAATCGCGCAGCAAATGCAATGAAAGCCGCTCCGGCTGGCCGCTGTATACAGCCTACTTAGAACATGCAGTGACTCCCTCTCGCGCCGTCGACATGGAGTGCGGCAGCCGTGTGCGCTCGCTAAGCTCACTACCTCCTCAGTTCACGGCCACTCAAGCAACCAAGGACGTCATGAAGGAGGTTGTTTTTTGCTAGTTTTTGTAATTTTAATTCGCTTGTTACTTTTAAAATAAAGCGAATTTTGAGAAAAGAAAAGTTTCATTAAGTTACTATGTTCAGTGCGCTTAGGTTTGGTGCAAATTAAAAACCAGTAAAAAAGGGCTTGCAGGGAATCCTTTGCAGGGAGCGGCATAGCCTCGTTTGCAGCTTCCTGCTTCGGGATTGGTCCTCCGGCGTTCCGTATCGGCTAATCGCCGCCAAGCTCATTGGCTGCGGAGAGAACATGAGATGCTCCGGAGTCACCGCACCCTGCGTTTCTTGAGTTGGCAGTGACCACGCGAGATTTTCTTCGTCCCGAAGGAGACGCGACCTTGACGGATATTGTGATGGTCTTTTCAAAAGGAGGGTCTATTATAGACCCTTTTTCAAAAGTCCATCTAGCAACATTGGCGGCTCCGCCATTGCTTGGAGCGAAGAGCGTGATCGGATCCGAGTCCTCGCCGAACGCTGACGTCACGCTCGTGTCCAATACGGAGCTGAGCCGAGTTCACGCCGAACGCCGACGCAGGCCTCGTCCGTGTCCACCGTGTCATCCGAGTGCCTACGGTACCCGGAAGCGCGGGTGTCCTCCGGTGATTTCGCTCCCGCAGTTCTATGGCGTGCACGTTTGTGGGGGGTTCAGTCGTAACGAACGCACAGGCATGACCTTTGTGCCTTTTGACGGCTGGTTCACAAACTTGTGCCCGCCCGCGACCGTGACCCTTAAGACGTTTTAAAATTCCACTCGCGACAAACAAAAAAACACACCGGCGCCATCTATCGGGTAGCAGTAGAACCCTTACTTTTTCCGTATATTTCCTTTTTTTCATTTCGGGCAACGGACACCGTTATAAACGTGCATTTTCTTCTTCTCATATCACGTACATTTGAACACGAAAATATTGGAAGGACTTTTGCTCAAAATGAACTGCAGTTCCAGGGTTCCCTCACAGATGGCGCTAGCGCGCCAGTGCATTTAAAAAAGGGCTTTAAGCGAATCAGCCCTAAGAGATCAACAGAACTCTGTCGTAAGCAAACGCAAGTGTTGTGTTTTGGCTTCACTCTGAGTTCTCGATGTGAGCTCGCCCCTTGTTCCGCCGGAGAATGGTTCACAGCGATCACTCGACTATCTTGCTAATTTTTTGTCTTTCTCTCACGTTTATATGAAAGGTTCGCGTTCATGTGAACATGTCGTTTCTCCTGACATCTTTTGTAGCTTGAATGTGTACTTTTTTCTTGCAGACGGAAGCCCTCTTTTAAAGTATTCATGTTAAACGATACTAGCTTAGGGTTTCTCTCAATCAAAGAGAGTACTTTGATCGTACCTAACCAAATATCCATACGTAAAATAAGCTCTTTTTGGGCCAGTGGGTGTCGGTGCAATCGTTTCTGTGCCGGAACTCGTCGCAAATTCTGATCTGATGAGAACGCCGTTGGTTGTCATCACAGTCATATGATCGCTTACACCAGTCAATAGGAATGAGGCGCCACCCATGTTGAGCCCTGCTACAACGGTGACACCATTTCGATAGTTGTCAAAAGTTCGAAATGTGTCAGATCAACGAATTATCCTGAATCTGCCGGGCGAGACCCCGCCCAACAAATTCAGCTGATTTTTCTAACATTTCGCTTTCGACTCTCGCTCTCCCTGCAATCGTATTTAAGCTGTCTACCCCTTTTTTGCGGTTTCCACGTCTCTTGGGGTTCGGGCAAGCCTCCGGTCCCGTAGAGAGTAACTAAATATCAGTGCGTCATATTTTAACCGGACGGTGTGGGGAAACCTCCTCTACCTACGGGGGCGACCCGCGCGGTGCCGAAAGCGCGCGATATGTGACGTCTTCGGTCCTGGGCTTAAAGAAAGCAGGGAGCCGTATAGTTCGTTCACGCTTCCTGCGGTGCCGAATGCTCGCGATAGTACTGGCCAGAGCCACTAAAAGCTTCTTTTTAGTCGAAATACAAGAGATAAGCGGCGCGAGCCGTTTCAATTATTAATAAAAGTAGTTGTTGTTCAGTATTTTAGATCAGAAAAGACCAATGCAGTTTATAAAGTCCGGAAACCAAGAAATGACCGCCGACATACCCACCACCAAGCGGTAAAAAGGCGGGCGCATACGAGAAAGAATAGTATGATCAGGCTCCGACGGGCGGCGAGAGTAGAAAGGTCCCGGATATACGCTGCGGCGGCACTGACGGTCGTTTACGCACTCGAGGATCCGACCGGTTTCGAGCGTTCCGGGCACCTTCTGTGCGCAGCTTTGGCTTGCTGTTTGGCCGTTTCGCGCGTGGTAGCGCCGGGGAAGTGGCTCCCACTCCGAACTGATCTTTACCCCGTGTTTGCTGTCGTTTGTGGCCAATGAAGTGTCATGCCGAATTAGTGTGTTAATCGCGCAGCAAATGCAATGAGAGCCGCCCGGCTGCCGCTTCATACAGCTAATCCAGAACATGCTTTAGTGGCGGCCCTCCTCGAGCCGTCGACACGGAGTGCGGCAGCCGTGAGCGCTCGCTGAGCCCACTCCTGCTCTCAGTTCACGGCCACTCACGCTGCCAGAAAAATCATGAAGGAGGTTACTTATTGCTTGCTTTTGTAATTTTAATTTGCTTATAACTTTTAAAATAAAGCGAAATTTTAGAAAAGAAAAGTGTCATTAAGTTACTACGTTCAGTGCGCTCAGGTTCGGTGCAAATTAAAAACCAGTAAAAAGTCCTTGCAGGGCCCCTTTTAAAGCACTTTCGCCACAGCACGGACCAAGTTTCGAGTGTGTTAAATGTCCCTAATCTTGTCTTTCCTTCTTTCCTCTTCTCTCCCCGACCTCTCCTCAATCTTCCCCCAGGGGAGGAGGCCCGGAGAGCGAGCACAGCCGGCCGATCGCCAATGCTGCCCCGCAGGAAGACATGAGCTGCCCCGACCTGCTCTCCTCACACTGGGGCACTCGCTTTTTTCCTGCTAGCCGTCGCTGCTGCAGCAACCACAGCGTAAGCCGCTTGCATCCCAAATCCTACCGCGATCCAGTCCAGCCATCGCCGAGACAACCGAGATTAACGTGTCAGGGCGTCACAAGCTGACGCGCTGGGGCGCGTCAGAGACAGCCGGCTCGGGCGTCGCTTACGAAGCCGACTAAAAGGGCGGTATACCCGCCCTCATCGATTAAAAAAGGATGGAAAGCACCGGGAAGCCAAGAATTCTTACATTACACCTTCTCTTCGCGTGCCCTTTGCCGTTGTTTAATATTTGCACCGGCGCTTGATGTGGCGACGAGAGAGGATGTAGAGGTACGATAATGATGAGGCCCCTCTGGTGTCGCGTGTCGGATTATAGCAGCACATTTTTTCTCGTTGCCTATAATCACTCGGGTTGTTATTATCTTTTTTTAATCCCCTATAAGATTACGAGGACGTAAACGGAGAGGCATTTTTTAATAAATAATATTTTCGCCGATCCACGAGAAGGAAAACAAAAAGCCGAAAGGTCAAAAATGTACGGTGGATGTTGATGAAGATCGTGATGGAACGCATGACAGGGGCGCTTGTTCTTACCATTCTCGTGAAGATAGAATCAATACTGTTCACTTTTCTTTGTACTTTTGAAATGACTGCACCAAAATGACACCTCTCGCTACATTTCGTTTTGCAGCTTACTTCCGCAGCTTAGGGGTTTGGACGCCCGGCCACTGGGAAATTTTGGCGGTAAAAATTGAGCAGTCGAGTCGATACCCGTGACGGCACGACCGACCAAAAAGTTGCCTTGCCGTTGCGTCATGAGTCATGGTCTTATCACAAGTTGCAAGCGACAGGTGCACAATGAGAGCTTGCCATAAAATTACCAACCGCAACACCGTCAAAACCTGACTTTTGCGCATTGTCCTTATTATCGTTGTTGAAACAAAAGTTAATCCTACTAGAGACGTCAAGTACGCTCTCAGACAATCGTAAAAACTCGACTGCAATATTCTCTTTTTTTTTTGGCACGTTTTTAATTGTCAATCAGAAAACGGAGCTCTGAAAGCCGATCATGGAGAAGATTCTCGGAGCTTCCCTTAAGCCTCGGACACACGGCTTATACTGGAATGGACCCCTGGTGTTTTCCAAGGTCCATTTTTGAGCCGAGTCTTTTTATTGTTTTCTAAACGACCTTAGCTCATGTTGTTTACATTCAGAAATCCTGCAATACGCCGATGACATCAAGTTATTTAGGCAGATAGTATCTGTAAAGGACTGTGTGAAACTAATGGCTGATGTCAAATCAGTGAGTAATTGGTGTGGTCTCAACAGGCTGACACTTAATCCTACTAAGACTGTTGTTATGTCATTTACCAAGAAGCTAAGGCTTTTTCATTTCTGTTAATCAACTCGGCAATGCCCCATTGCAAAGAGGTGGATTGCACTCGTGATCTGGAGTTTATATAGACTCTTCTCTGTCATTTATTACGCATGTCAATAACATTATTAACGCCTCTTTCCGTACGTTAGGTGTCATATCCAGAATTACACGTGAGTTTCATGTCGCACTGTACTATATGCAGTTATACTTTTCAGTAATTAGGTCTAAGCTAGAGTTTTCCTCTGTTGTGTGGAATTCTATTGGGCGTACGCACCAAGAGTCGATTGAAAATGTCAAGAAACTTTTCTTTTTACGACCGCTATGTTGGTCTTATTGTTCTGCTTTGAATATAAAAGACTTTTAGAGCGACGATACAGACGACGCAGCGGAATCTCAAATTTTGTTCAAATGCCTTCACGGAGTCTTTGATTGCCCTGACCTAACTTCAGCGACAAATATTCGTGTTCCAGAAAAAGATTTGTGCGAATTTCTCTTCCATTTTATGTCATTCAATTGTTCCGAATCTGCAGCATGACACTCATTCAGACCTTGTATAATACTTTCGATAATTCTTGCGATGACGTTTTAATCCACCTTTTGCAGCGTTCAAGCTTTCTCTACAAATCTATAAATTTTAACCCATCTTTTGTAGCGTTAAAGTTTTTTCTTGTCAATTTGTAGAATTGTTCCTCCTTTTACTCTATGTTAATTGTGCCATTATTAAAAGGCGAAAGCTGTTCATAAGCACGAAAAATAAACAAATGAATGAATGAATACATCAGACGAAAGACACGAAGTTTCTCCTCAGTTATGATGATAGAATTATCCGTGGACATGCAACAAGCATGTTCGTAGCATGTTTGTTACATGCCTGTGCATGCTTCGAACGCGTATGCAGGCGGTTTTGAATAACCAATGTGCCAGGACCGTCATACAAAACGCATGCCTCAGTCAATATCTCCAACAGACTGTCTTTTGTAGCGATAAATTGGCAGTGCGAACGCGGCTTTTGGTATGTTCTCGTCCAATCAACTAAAAACGCTCTCTAACAATAAAATAGCACGGTCAGCATTTTCTACTGCGGTTGTATATACGCTCAAGCGATTCTCAAAGTTACTGACTCCAGCTTGTGCGTACGGAATTGCGCTCGAGCCGCCTGTTTTGCAGATTTTATTGCATGTTTCATCGTAAGAGGCGTTGCTACCTTTCTTAGCTTACTTATTCGAACCTCTGTTTTTCATCCCTAACGATCTGAAGACTCTCTGGGACGCGTAATTGCATCATTCGCCTTTGTAATATTCCACGAAAAAAATACTTGCCATCAACTATAAAGGCATAAATTGATAGTTCAGTATAAATTTAATGAATTTGGGGGGGGGGGGCCGGTTGCAGCTGTACAAGAAGGCTCGGACAGCGACACCACCAGCTAGCACCATAAACGAAACCGATACAATAAAATTAACATAACAAGACAATAATTAGCATAATCATCGGATGAAGGTGCTTCTTCTTGATCAATATTGTCGGCACTAATTGACCCGAAGAATATTGCAAACTGCGCGATGCTAAGAGCAAAATCTAGAGCGTCCGTATAATCCCATCAGGGTTTCGAAAGTCCTTTTTTTTCTGTTACCTATCTTCGTTGTTTTCGATGCACTCACCCTTATAGTTCGCCTCATTTTAGAAAATAATGCGTGATTAAGAAAACATTTCTTAGCATAAACAACAATGAACGGCTGACGTCATCGCTTCGGAACAAAACGTAAAATAAAAAAGCACTGCACTACAACCTATTTTTACCTTGCCGCAGCTTGTACGATCTCCCGTCGGCTTTTATGTCCCCCATGCATGCATCGTAATCTTCAGCTCGTTAATACTCCCCTAACAACGCTTTCTTTTTATTTATCGCCGAGAGCATTATGACCTATAAGTAGTCGGCGTCAGGTTGACCTCCTTTCCAGCACTCGCTCTGATAAAGTGAAAAAAGGTGAGAGGAGCTTCCATTTTATTCTTAACCTGTCACCAACTATAGATCAATCATGCCCGAGTAATTCACCAAGAGTGTGGGTTTTATAGGCGGAGAAGAGCGCTAAGATAATAAATTCCGGAGAGCGCGTTGATTGAACATATTTTCTTGTTTTTTAGAACGCCAGAGGGTGCCCGTTTTCAGCCCGTTAGCTTTCTAAAAACGTAGAAATAATGTTGACAGTTTGATCTAACCAATTTCACACCTGACGGGTTTAATCACAGAAATGTCAGTGCGTAAATCAAAGCTTCGTGCAGCCTTTTTTTTTTGTAATTCATTAAAAAAATTGCGTGTGCAAGTTTTAAAATTATTAGCGCTCAGAAAAGAGAAAGCGTAGAAGCCACACGAGCGAGCAACGGGCTTTTCAGTGTCCTCCGGCAAGCACTGGCGCAGTAGTTGCAGCGCCGGCATCGTTCATATAGAGTGACATGCTCGTGCTTGTAGATTCAGATTCGCTGGCACATTAAGTGAGACAAACTACAGCGCTGTATCCGAGCGCTATTCAAAGCGTAAACAAATCTCTTATGTAAATAATCTAATAAACTGATGCAATAAAACTTTTTCGACACAGCTCTGTCTATAGGGGTATTCACTGGCCGCCACATTTGAGGTCACTGGCCCAGAGCGCATGCTATCAGAAGTCGAGCTCACATTAATAGGCCGCCGACACCGGCAATCTTGATGGTGCGGGGTGCGTTGCAAAGTAACTGCGGAAGCTAGCCATCAGCACGTGCTCAGCATTAGCGCACACGGATATGGCCTGCCAGTGAATACACCACTGCTCCGTTGCACCTTATGTTGTAACACAGCGAAGGTTACAAGCGCGAGCCTGGCGTGGCACTGGGAGCTGCTGTTAACGCACGAGAAGCTTGTTGCCGCCGAGATATGCCCTAAGGCAAAAAGGAGCTCGCGCTGGCAGCACCTTTCCTGCGGTACGCCATAAGGTGAAATAGAGCATAGATGGTGCATTTATCGCACCCCAACTTTATCGGTGTAAAAGTTTGAAAAAAAAATGTGAGCCAAAAAAAAAACTTTTTTTTTTAAGAAAATAAGTGTATGTACAAGAAAAAGTGTAAAAAAAATACGTTTGGTCGGCGCTTCGTTTTACAAGTGGCACTGCTAAAAGCAAAAACTTGAAATTTATTTTGAGATTAAGACCCCAAAGAGGATAAAGAAGATCCGAGTGTATGTGCGAACAGCAACCGGTTTCCTTCTTTACTAAAAAAAAAAAAAAAGCTTTTTTTTTTCTGTTCATTCTTATAAATTGTTGGTATGATAAATGCACTACCTCCGGACATCTTTGCGAAAAGGTTGGAACGCACTCCGTTTGGCCGGTTTATTTAAACGAATGTTTTTTTAACGCCGGCGTAGCACTCGGAAGTACTATGTGTTAGCATGAATACTCGACACCCATTCCGGGGTGTAGGCCCGTTTTGTCATGTGCTCATTCGTCATAGGCCAACTGGTAATAGGCCCGTTCGTCACAGCGGAACATTCGTCATAGGGGAATTTGTCACTAGGAAAGTTTGTCACTGTGCGAACCGGATATTCGAATTTGCCCAACTTATATTCACTTGGCTTTGCATGCAATAAAGATTAGTACGTTATATTTCATTTTTACTGAAGAGAGGGAACATCCAAACAAGTCATCGTTGTACTTAGAAAACAACAGGTTTATTGAGCGAAATAAAAACAAATTAAAAAGCGATATTCCGAGCTGCCGCCCTCAAGGTTTCAAGACGATTGCGACCATCGTAGCGGCTCACAATGATCTGAAGACGCCGGTTGCAGTCGGCGTGCTTCTTCGACACCCTCGAAGATGTCGTGCCGCCCTCTGCTTGAGCCAGCTTCATCTCTGTCAAGGACTGCTCTCTCTTGATGCAGCCCAGGAACGCCCAGATATTGGGAGAACTGCAGCCCACGTTGCTCTGGCATAAAAAGAAAAAAGAACACACACACTCGTGGAGAAAGCTTTTTGAGTGGGCACCGTACTGAAATTTTGAGCCACAAATGCAAAAATGTGCTACAGAAAACTTCCAAGTTCTCAGAGGATTAGGTCAGTTCTTACCTGCAGTCCCCGGTGCCACGCTTCGATGCTGTTGTTCGTCCTTGGCATTTCTGCTAGTGTTGATTCTCTGACTGACCAAACCAGAGGAGGGAAGGTGGCCGACGACAAGCCGTTTCGACGGGGTCTCCCGATATACACGTCCTCGAAGTAGTCCGCCACGAGTGAGGCATCGGTGGGGAAAACCTCGAGAAGGTCCTGGAAGGCCTCGGGAATGTCGGCGATTGGCAAGAAGGCCAATGCTGGAAGCATTCTCATCTGAAAATCCACAAGAAATAAAGTAACCAATTGGCTTAACTGAAGACAACAATAAGACATATAAATAGAATGCCGCATACCAGAACAGCAAACTCTTCATCTGAATTGTAGCGACTCTGGTGACCACTGGAGCACACCTTCCTGTACACCGACTGGGATAAGTGAAAAAAAGCATCCCTGTATCCTAGCGCCGGGAATCATGGCTTGTATCGCGTTGATGGCCGCTATCTCGAAGTCCGTGTAAGCCACCTCAAGGCAGTTGGCCCCCATGTGACTCAGCACGACGTCGAAAAACCTTAAAAAGAGCGAACATATTTTGAAGTGTTTGAACACATATCCAATAATAGGGCCACCGAGCGTTTCGTTTTATACGTTTATCAGAGCTCTTGAATGCTTACCTTCTGTAGGTAGCTTCAGATTTGTTGGGCAGCAAGCCGTAAACCATTGGCACTACCACGCCATTGACTGTGGCATGCACCGTGTACAGTTGGTAAAACTGTGCCGGGGTGACTTTAAAGGTCCCGTCCGCGAACCACGTAGTCGCCTGAGCCAGACAGCTCAAGTTGCGCTCGGTAGCAAAGATCAGGATTCTTTCGCTGTCGCCCTCTCCGCTGTCGTGGAGGAGAAAGGAATCTCCTTTGGCTGTGGTCTGCATGCAGGTAAAACAGTCATTATTATCATAATATGTCGCGCACTGTGATTTTGCGCTGCAATACACTTTACCTTAAACTCTGTGGGCATTCGTATGTCGGCTCTGCAAGATGGTACGCTGTACTCGAAATTCGCCCGCTGCCTTTGCTTGCGGATTGTGCGCCGAAGTGTTGACGGTGCGGGAATCTGCGATGCAGTGTCGTCACTGACACAGGCAGCCGCATCCAGAAGTATTTGGTGCGGTGCTAGACGGCCTTCCACTGGAATAAAGAAGGACGTTAGTGAACTTGTTTTGGGAATATAAGAGCAGGAACAGATTTTGGTACATACCAGCCTTTTCCTTCATCTGATGACGAACCCGAAGCACGTTTATCTCGGTGGGGTCACCGGCATGCGTATGGTCACTGGAATAAGAGATTACACGAGTCTTGGCGTGATCGGTGACTATTTTAGTTTTACAAACTCCTCTTCGCCGGCAGGCCCAATACAACGTAGTTTCGTTAACCTTAATGCAAGTGTAGGAATGTCCTTCGTGAAGAAGCATATCGCCACCTCTCTTAGTAGTAACTACCTCCATTTAGAAATCGAGAGTGAGATGGGAAGCAAAAGAGATCCGTCTTTTATAATCCGGGAGCAACCGGCATAATAAACCCTGAAGCGGGGCACAAAAAAAAAAAAAAAGAATCGGGTTCAGTGGGTTTTTTTCTATTGTGAACTTTATGTTCTCGAAGTTCTTTTGTTAGTAAGGTGACCCAGATAAGACAACATGCAGGCTAAAGGCTGCATGTTGCCTTATCTTGGGGTCATTGGGACATGCTTTTGTTCCCGTTCGTACAGTAGTCAACCTCACTGACCTTGTACGGATTTGGTTGGGTGACCCCCTTTCGTAACTTTCCTAAGAAAACAAAATAGAAAAATAAAAACGTTTAACGATCTTGGGGTCATTGTGTGACGAACTGCCAGCGTGACGAATCATCCTATGACGAATGTTCCGCTGTGACGAACGGGCCTGTTACCAGTTGCCCTATGACGAATCGACATGTGACGAATGGGCCGTATCCCGACATTCCGCACGAATGCAAAAGCTGTAGGGGCAGGCAGATTTTCGCTCTGAACGCCATTTAGACAGGTGGCGCTAGCGAACGCGGTAATAACCTGTATACATTGGGACCCTTTGTATTAGGAAAACGTGTTGAGTAAGCATCGTGTTTTACACCCTCTCACGCCGACAGAATATTGGCAATACTGGGCACAATGCAGGAACAAATTGGGCAACTTACACGGCAGATGTGCGCCGTGAAAGCTAGCGCCATCTATCGTTGTAAAGTCCGTCTCATAGCTTTGTCTTCCGCAGATATGGCGGGTGTCCGATATTCTCTCTGATAAAGTACTTTCTGTAAGTATAAACGATCTAAGTTTTTGAAATGAAGAAACAGCAATGCCCTTACAGTAAAATCCCTAAGGAAGGTCTACCACCAAACAATCGCCTTTTTTATATATTTTATATTTATATTTTTGCGTGGACGGGCATTGCGTTCGGAAGTTTGCGGTAAACGGAGAAGGTGGCGGAGTATTGTAAAGGAGAAAGTGGAGTAACTCGAAAGTTTGGTGCTTTGGAACGCGTCTGGGACTGGTGAGTGTAGTGAGTCCTGAAGAGTGGTTCCTCATTTTCACCCGATGACGTCTTTGAGCGTCATGTTGTCGCCGGCCGCGAATCTTGCGATGCCACATCAGCAATGGTAGATGTGACATACGCCTGTTCTGCTCCGAGTCGCTCTCCAGCTAGGAGTCCGCGAAAGCTTCGCAGCCAGGAGTTGGGACTCTGCGCGGCGGACAGAAACCTGTCGTCACAGAAATCCCGGCGGCCAAACAGTACGAGCGAAAGCAAATATCTGGATACTGGCCTTCGCGCCAACTTTTTGCCACCAGGACTTCTAGCACCAACCGCCAGGATCGCCACCTCGACAGCATGACAGGCCGGCTTCAGTGACGTCATTTGTTGCCTCTTCAGGACCAGTTTCGATGTAGGGGGAATATGATGCTGAAACACAGCACTTGAGGACTCACTCCAAGCACCGTACCGGACCCTCTTCGTACACTTGATCATAGCTTCTTCGGACTCAAGGTGGGGTGATAGAAAAGGACTTAAGAAAACTTCTGTAGCATACACACAAAAGGAAAGACTGTGAGTGCAGAACTGAGCGCTACAGGTGGTTAGGAGGTGCAAATCATATAAAATTCGCTTTTTATAAGTTTGGGGTATACGCTCGTCTCCTGGATCGAGGTCAGTAGGTCAACGAGGACAGAGGTAGTTTTTATTCAGCGAGGGAATCAGCCAGGAAATGACTTACCTTCAAGGCAACATAGTGATCGTTGTTTGACTCCTCAGCCAATTTGAGGCATACGCAGTACGCGCAAGGTATCTTCAGGCACCCCAGTGTTACGGTTTGGTGTGTCGGATACGCGAACACCAGGGTTGGGCAGTATCGCGATACAAATGTATGGCGATAGTATTTCAGAGATACATTTCGTATCTGAATTTCTGTATTGAAATACATTTGGAATGTTTCTTTGTATCGCGATACAATCAGGATGAAATGTATTTCATTACATTTTTTTAAAAAATACCCCCCCCAACCCTTAAAAACAACAAAAAAAAATAGAAGTCCGAACGCATTTTTTTTTTTCTTATGGCATTAGAGTCAAGCGAATGCTGGGGCATTGTTACTATGGTGACCAAGATTCCTTGCGACTCTCGAAACTATTTTTTTTTCTATGCGTCCTCTTCTCTCTTTTGAAAAGTGTTGCGAAGTCAGGGACTCGAACCAGGTGGCGTGCCAGGAGTGGAGTCAGAGCATCTTTTCCCGCAGGTCCCTAGGTAGGATTTCATGAGTCATTGTTTGCTGGCATCCAATGCCCGCTTCTAACCGTCTCTCTTGCCTTAGCGTACACAGTACACCCAACCGGCAAAGCTGGAGTCACAGTCCGTGGCAGCACGAGCCTGGCGATGGTTGACTTGAAATAGTAGGATGACTCACGCAGTGAAGTTCAACAGATATTCAATCGTCTGCGGCTGCGCCCACAATATTGCACGGCTCAAGGGGTACGTCATCAGCCGACGTGAACGTGACTCGCTGATCTGGTGATCCGATACCCAGGAATGAGGCCAGACTTGGCCTCGCTGTGCCGACCCATACTTCGTACACCTGCGACTCGTCTCGAGCGCGCTGTTTCTCGGGGAGCTCGCACCTGTGCCGACAATATCAGGTCGCATTCCACGAGGTCTCTGTTTGGATGATGCAAGGCGAAACTTGACGACAGCAATCCATGCGTCGCGGTGGCGGAGGGTCGGCAGAAAGGACATCCAAAACAGGGATGCCACCGTATCGTTTTTTCAACCGTAACAGAATATAAGACATGTGTTCCAGGATGTTTCAGGTGGTCCACTATTTTCCAAAATTCCAAACGACACTGCCTGCACGATCTTCAACGAGATAACCAACAACGAAAGTACGTACTGTCCCTTCATAGAGCAGCGTGGTAAAGTTTCATGTTCAAGACCACACCTACAGATAAAGAATACCAGTTCATTCCACCGTGACATCATGTAATCAATGTTGACAGGGGCGCCCTTACGGGATCAAAACGTCACCTTCGGTGCCTTTTTGAAGGGATTTAGGTAACATAGAATTTACTTACAGGTCGAAGTCTTTTTGCATCCCTCTTCAGGCAGACAGGATGACAGGGAAGGGACCGCGGTCAGTCCTCGATGGAACGTGTTTTTGAGCCCATTGAAGATTCCTTGTCGTCCGAAACCACTACCTTCAAGGCAAAGTACCAAGCGTACGGGAAAGTAATTTCGGGGTCAAAAACTTCCTCTTCAAACTCCAAGCTTCGTCTCAGTTGGCGTCTCAGACAAATTTTAAAAATGTATTGCAGTATCAGTTTTTCTGCATTTGTATTTCTGCCCTCCATAAAATGTATACCTGTACTTGTATTTCCAAAGACTTTTTGCCTCTATTTAAAATGTATTTCCGATACGTATCGCGATACATTTTTACAGATACATTTTAGTATCAATATTTTAGCTACTATTTTAATGTATTCCAGTATTTCTATTTCCAAATACATTTTTGAGTATTTCTGCCCAACCCTGGTGAATACAACATAGTCGTGGCCTGGTAAGTGTGCAGTCAGTTGGTACCCGAAGCAGGACTGCCCGGTCAGCACGAGAGATGTTGCCACAAGAAATGAAACTGAATGACGTGTAGAATAATCAACTGTTATTTATTTTTTTCGAGCGTTGATATATCTCATAAGGAAATATGTTGACCATTTCGTCAGTACACTTTACTAAAATATTTCTAAATGCTTACAAAAAAACACTTAAATAGTTTTTGTGTATGTAAAAAAAAATATTTGGCGACGTTACTTTTGTACAGTTCCTTGTAACAACGTCTAAAAAGCGGAAGGGAAGGAGGCAGGTGTCGTATAAAACGTCAAACACAGTCGAAAGTTTGCAGCTGAAGCACGAAGTAAACCTCGTAGCTACATCGGTAAAAAAATGGCACTTTCGCTGTTCAATTTAGCGGGATAACGGGCGAAGGTCTGTACAATTTTCTGGCGGTTGTTGACGACAGGCCGTACAGTAAGCTACAGGAGAGCAAGTCAACAAGCTGTCCGATTTGTGGCAACATATTAAAATCCTGAGTGGTGACGCGGAAAGCAACAGACAAATCTAACAACGTTCCCGTGTGTTTGTCAAATTTTCTTGGCTTTTTTTGTTTGTTTGTTTGTTCGTTTCTTTTTGCCTCGAATTTTAATTTGAAAGAGCCCGTTCTTGTAGAAAGGCCTCTCAAATTGTGTTTTACTCCATTGAAACCGGGGAGAACTGCCCTCTACCCGGAAGGCTAGCTTTTCATTCCAGAGCTCGTGGGTAAATATGTGATTTGGCATTTGGCATTTTTTTTCTATTTGTGCGCGTGATATTTCGTGAGAAGCTTGCACCTTGTTTTGTTATAACGTCTTCAAGTAAAGGGTCTGTCGAACATGTGAAGTGACTAATTCGGCACAACTGTCAGGAAATTATAAAATACTGCCTGTGTTCGAACTCTCCGAGTGACTTGCAGTAGTTTGCACTTGGCCAGAATATTTTAATTGTGATTCTGAAAAAATAGAGCATAATAACTTTAGCAGCGTTCCGTAAAAACAAATGTATTAACACTTCATTTGAAACCTGCTTGAGTATAGGGTAAGGTCTGCTTTGTACTTCGCCTAGTCGTGGTTCTATCTCCGTCGTATTATTGGTTTGCTTGCTTAAAAAGGTCTGCACTATAGTCGCCGACAACCGAATGAACGCAGGGCAGGGTCTATTATGATCAATCTTCTTGCTTCGTTACTGATTCTTCGGCGTGCTAATCGGTGGATGCCGCAACCTGACTGGCTGAGCAGTGATAATGGCGCAACCTGACTGGCTGAGCAGTGATAATGGCGCAATCTGATTGGCTGCGCTGTGATAATGCAACCTGATTGGCTGCCCTACCGAAAAACCCAGTATAACTTTTCGCTAACTGGAATATGGAATTGGGAATCTATCTGGATTCTAACTGCACTTCGGGTTTCTAGAAATTAATCTATTGGTCTGCAATCTGGATTTCAGGTTTGCAGCAAGAAATCCAGTTGGATTTCCAGTTCCATAATCCAGATAGTAAGAAGTTGTATTTTTTTTTTCAGTAGGGTGCGCAGTGATACTGCCGGAACCTGATTGGCTGCGCGGTGATAATTCCGCAATCTGATTGGCTGCGCAGTGATAATTCTGCAACCTGATTGGCTGCGCAGTGATAATGCCGCAACTTGATTGGCTACGCATTGATACTGCGGCAACTTGGCTGGCTGCGCAGTGATAATTCCGCAACCTGATTGGCTGCTGCAGCGATAATGCAGCAGCCTGATTGGCTCCTCAGTGATAATGCCACAATCTGATTGGCTCCAGCAGCGATAATATTGATGTTCGGGACTCGTGAGACACCCTGTTCACGATTACAGCAGTGTATTATGTGTGTCAGACATATGGGTATCTTTGCGGCTACCCGCTTAATGTTATTTAAGTGGTCACTTGAACCGAGTGCACCAGATGTAGGTACATCACACCGTTACAACGCTCACTAATACACTTTATTTTCTCTTGGTTCCTGTCAATCTTGTACACGTTACTCGTAAAAAAAGTAATCGATTACATTTATTTTTGCCTAAAAAGGAATTCAATTAGATGACTGGATTACCCGAGACGAAAAGAAAATTGGCCATTTCTTGAAAAAAATTAACCGTTACATCTCCGACTATATTTCAGTTTTTCAAAACGATAGACTTTTCTTCTGGTTCGAAAACGGGTCTTTCGTACTACCCATTATTGAATTAGATTCACCGAATGGTGAACTACTCGTCTTCTTAAGCCGCCAGTTTTGGTAAACCATAAACTCCTGTCGGACATTCCGTTCGAGGATTCCGTGGAAGGAAACTTGTTCGAACAAAGGGCTCCATAAGAAATGGCAGTGGAAACAAGTAAGAATTACTTGTAAATCTGGCACTTCCAAAACTACTCAGATTGCTGCAGTGATTACTTGCTAATAAATGTAAATAGTGACTACAAAATTACTTCAAAAGTAAATTATTACCAGTCATTTGATTACTTGTAATGACTACCCTTTGAGTCTGGTTTCCGGAGCCTATAAGCTTCTTTACGTTAGTTGGCGAATTTCCTTTTTGTTATTTTTAAAGTGCACGCATAAATTCACTTGATTTCCACCTAAACTTGAGCGTAAATCACGCCCTCTACGCGACTGGTGGCTGGTGGAAAAAAAATTCGTTTGGTCAGAGAATCGAACACGGGACCTTTCCAAGACTATAGTGGATCTCTCCTCCAAGTGAGCTAACCAGGAGCTTGCCGTTGGTACACAAACGGATGTTAACATTTGCCAGTTCTCTTGATTGTGCGCACATCATAGGTGAAACCAGACGTTTTATTTGTTAATATAATGATTTAGTAAAACTTTCTATAGTGGGAAATATTTACGCATGACTGAGTTGACCGCCACCTGAAATGAAGCGCAACCCGCGCCACCATGGGCAACTGATGGGAGCTTAAACAAACCCTGCTCAGCTGGTAGATCCCCTCGCTAGTCTTGGAGATAGGGATCCTTCATACAACGTATGGGGAAAGGGGGTGGGGGATGGCTTTACTTGGAGAAGTCCCGGGATTAAACTCCTGGACCAGCCAGAATTTCCAGTGATCACCGGTCACCTGCAGGGCACGAAGCGCGCTTCATTACAGTAGCCAAGTTTATTTATTCTTGCGTACATCGTTCCTACCTTGAGGACTTCCCTAAATCATTACAGTAGATCCATCCTTACAGTGGATGAAGTATTTGCGCTGTCTCACTCATTTATGTTCCTTTGGATACTTGGATGGAAATATTGTAGTGGCAATAAACTTTGTATCAGCAGGTAACCTGCGGCACCTAGCGGACAGGCCCCACCGGTGCTGGTGACGGCGGTTCTGGTGTTTCTAACGAAGGGCATGAAAAGTCAAAGCCAATCGAAAGCATCCCAAAGGGAGGACTGCGGGGGGAGGGGGTGAGAGGCGGGGGGGGGGGGTGGGGGGGTGGGGGGGGTTGGGGGGTTGGGGGGGGGTTCACGGTGTTTGGTAGCAAGGAAAGAACCGAATTTGAGCGTTTCAACAACCAAGTCGCAACACTGCTTCCCTCAAGCAACGCCCGGGGGAGGACCCTGCACTTGATTGCACCGTTTGTCGTCGACCGTTTTACAGCGTTACGAGGCCCTCGATAAAATATTGCGCGTCGAGTGTTTTGTTGTTCGGGTCCAAAAACTTTGTTCTCTCGGGAGGCTTAGGCAAGAACGTTTCGACATCATTGTTACCAGGCGTAAAGATTGCGAGCAAAAGCTAAATATTAAAGAAAAAGTGGTGAGTATGTTGACACGACGGCGTAAAAAAATATTGATTCCCCGTATCTTAGTCTAACGAGGAAAGGGCGTATGCAATCGCAAAATTGTACTAATAAAAAGTTTAAAAAAATTGTTTTTTAATTTATGTTTGAGATTTACATTTGCAAAGAACGTAGCGCACAGATCATTACCATCATCATCATAATTGCACAAGAGTGTGGAGCGTGCAAATTTTATAAAATAAAAACAAACTCCGGACTGAATGTTAAAGTTATCTAGAATAAAGAAGAAAAAATTATGGTAGTTGAAGAAAATGCATTAGTGTCGTTCATAATAAAACGAATGCTTAGAACGAGTAAAAACACGGTAGGAAGAGGACAGTAAACATTATCGGTAAAATTAAGCTTGTGATAAAAACTTTCAATTCTCAAAATAGAAACCTCATGGCTTAAAAGAAGTCTAGCTGATCGGCGTAACCCTGATGCCTTAAAGCCACTGAAAAGTAGTTGTGAAAGAAAATGAAGGGCTGTGTTTGAAATGAATTCAAATTCTTACTTAGGTATCTTTGCCAAAAGGATTACACGGATGCAGCGTTTGTCAGTTCTGGTCAAAAAAAAAAAGTGTTCGCCTCAATAACCTTAGTAAAAAATCGTTCAGCTTTCCACTCTCCTGAAGAAGGAAGACCGGTGGAGCTGTACTCGATACACTGTATGCTTCTTCTTCGTCGTCGTCTGTTTTTCGCGCTGTTTCCTACGATGAATTCCCACCAACGCGTCCAACTATCCATTCTTCTATTATAGCTGGAAAGGTTGCCGCCGTCTACGAGCGAGGGCGGAAACCATACTGGATGTGGGCTTGCCGCCGTCGCTTATAGATGGCGGTAGCTGTCCAGGTAGGTTTGTGTCTACATACACGGACACGATCCTGGGGAACCCAGCCCTTAACAGCTCCGCTGTAAAAAGAGGTCCAGCTCCTCGTGGAGCGTTACTAATTTCCCCCTTTGTGTGGAGAATTAAGATGTATGTAGGAGCATTTTAGATTCAATATATGTTATTTTATTAAGATGCACATGCTTCAAACGCCAAAAAGCATTGCCTCTTCCTTCGACAACTCAAATCTTGTAAGGACTACTTCGCGCGGCAGATGAACAATGCGCAAAAGTTGCTCTTTTTTCTTGAGGTGAACAACGAGTACGGTCGTTTTACTGAAGGTAAAAGCTGGCCCGAAGTTACGTAGCAGACAACTAAGAGTATGGCTAGCATCAGCAATGATGGAGTGGTTCACGGAAGTAGCAGAAATGAAATCTAATAAAAATAGTCAGCAGATCCCTTTTGACAGTAATCAGTAGGGTCATCAATCTCGTTTTTGTGTCTGTGTAATTTAGAAACGTAAAGAGCTACCCCTAAGAAGAATTTTTATTGAAGTTGCTTTCGTGAATTGTTTCACTTTATGCATATTTTGTGCACCTATACAAAAAAACAATAACTTTTTTTTTTACGAGCAAAACGATTTTTTTTGGCAGGATATATATATATATACATCTTTTTAAATAAACAACGGAGGTCAAATCAAGAAATTGGTGCAAGGTGCAAAGGTTAAGATTGATAACCGAATTTGTTCCCGAGAAAGCTTTGAAGTTTCGAAAAAAAAGGTGGAGGAGGTGGGGGGGGGGGGAGGGGGGAGGGAGGGGTGGGACAGGTTGGCATTATGTTTATTGCCGTATGCTCTTAAGAAAGCCTGCGCAGCCCTACTGATAGTGTATCGCACACACTTTTTATATAAAAACGTACGGTTTTAATAGGATTTATCACAGTTTCCTCTGAAAGAGGTTGCGGACCAGAAGCAAGCTGTTCACCCTTCGCGTGCGTCAGTTCTCGGACAAGCCAAAGTACTAAACCTTATACAGTAAAGCGATATATAGCTTAGATGCTCACGCAGAGCTTCAATTATCAGGTTCCAATGTTCAAGCGACAATTAGTAAATTATGAAATTCATTATTACGGAAACAAATATTCACAATAGAAAAAAAAACGACTAATCAGACGTTTGTTGTATATTTTTGTTAGCAATACGATGCCCTGATTCAGCCCCCGACTAATGTGTTCAGCCCGTCAAAAAAAAAAAAAAAAGTGGTCCCTCGATTTTTGCGGCCGACGTCAAAGAAGTGTCATGTTGTCGCCGGCTGCGATCCTGCAATGTCACGACATAGCTGGTGGATGGGGCGGCCTCTATTCTGCTGCAGGAGATCTCCAGCTTGTAAGGACGCCGCTGCGACAAGCGACACCCTCGTTCTCTCGTGTGTGTGTTGTTGTTTTTTTGTATTTCTACCGGAATTTTTACGTTTAACCATCCGAATCACACGACATATCCAACAGCATGACACTGGGGCTTTTGTGGCGTCATTTGTTGCCACTTTGGGAGCACTTTCGCCAGTCGGAGACGCGTTCCCGGCACCGTAGTAGTAAAGAAACAGCACAGTAGCATGAGGGTCTTTTCTTTTGGGTTTTGTTCTCAGAAGGGTATCCTACAGAAAAGAAAAGAAAACAAATGCGGACAAACCTCTATACACCTTTTCCAGAGGGACGCCGCCAGGTTTGAATGTCGTCACTTCCAGTATGGGCGAAAACATTATTTTGCCGTCGCCACGCCAATGGAAGACAGTCAGGATAAAAGATTAACCGCAACTCATTCTCGTTTTGCTTCACCTTCATTTTTTTTTACTAATTTCATGTTAATATGTGTCATCCTCTTTTTTTTTTTTCGTCGCCCATAACGGATATGTCTACTAGATGGCTGGGAACAAGAGTAAAAAAAAAGTACGTATTCATCAGGTAACTGGCGGGCGTACAAAAAGGAATCACCGGACTGCACTAGAAAATACACCTGTTTCGACAACAGTTTCTCAGTGAGGTTCTTGTATTCTGTTTCATATTTTCGGCTTCGGACCCGTGTGCGCGGATATTCGCAACTTCAGCCCGTTGCTCTCCCTCTGGCGGACAAACGAAGAACCAGAAGAGCGGGGACGGCGGCGCTGGAGGTGTCAAGAAGGAGAGACATCAAGGCACCAAGGTCGACGAACTGTCGACCTTGGTGCCGCTGGTGCTGCCATTACCGCGTGGTTCTGGTTGGCGTGTTCACGCGTGAAGCAGTTCAAACAGCAACAAAAAAGGGAGCGCGTCAAAATATGAATTCTGCATCTGTTCCGCATCGCAACAGCGTTGCATGAAGGGATCGAGGTGTCTAATTTCATTAGGGACTTTTTGTTTACCGCGTACGCAGCAAATTTATGGTCTTTTGGTTGCAGCTCAATCTATGCTCAACCTGACGGCACACGCTCCCGCTAGTAGTGTGGAGCTCTAGCGTACGGTCTAAAAGGGTCTATTCTTGGCCATAAGTAGGAGAAAACTAATCGCGCAGCGATATGTCGAGCAATAGACATCGGGCAATGGCTCGCGTTTTAAGGCCGTTACAAGGAACATGGCTATTTGCTCTAAGCACCCTCAAACAACAGAATACGCGTACTTGCTTTCAGGTAATTACAAAGGCAGATGAAGAAATGCTCAGAACACCTTAAGCGCGCCTGTGTTAAAGGGCCTTTCATGGCGAGAGCTTAGCACGGGGTGTTTTGGCAAGGCGGGCCGCAACTTTGCAAATAACACGTACACAAATTTACAGTACTATATTCAAATATTGTTTTTTATTAAAGCAATAAATAAAACCCCTAAAAACGCCGATCACGTTAATAGGCAGTTTTGGAAGCATTGACCTCAGGCTACCGTGGGCACGGCTACGATCCTGGCGCGCGCTGAAAATTATGCTTCAAAGGCGCAGCGCGAGCTTTCGGTTGCAATGCTCCACCGTACGGTAGCCTGCGGTCATGATATTCTAAAACTTTCTATCAATAACAATAGCGCAGTTTTATGACGTGTTGCAATACACTATATACCGCTACGGTGAGCGGCGAGTTGAAACCTGTTACACGAAGACATCAATACTGTGAACGCTGCTTCCGGAGCTTGACAGTCACCGTTCGCGGCTCACTCTTTTTATCACTAATGACCAGCCAAAGTGGAAATACCCCGATGTCTTCACTACGCTCAAAAATATTTTGCCACGAACAGTGACGTGGCCGGTGCCCAAAACGCACTCACCCTCCACAAAGATTCGCAAGTTGATGTTTCCGCAACTTTTAAATATCAACATGCTCGTTTTCCTAACGCACATCAACATCTCTGTCACCTGTAACATGCTCCTGCCCTGACCGCTTCGCCTTTGTAGAAAAGTTAATTGTCTTTTTTAGAGGCATTGTACCAGCGTCAGTGAGCAGGTGCACGGGAAATCTGGAGAATCTATCCCCGTCTATTCCGCCATCTTGGAACTACCGACCCGCAATCTATAGGGCGTTGGAGTTAGAAAATACTTTTCAAAGCACAATAAGGTTTGGGAGAGACTTAGTTAAAAATAAACAACTGAACTCTAAAGCGTGGAATAGAAGTTATGAGCACGAATCGTTACGCTTGTCTTCTCTGCTCCAACCCTTGGGTCAAAATTAACATCTGACACAGGTTTGCCTACATCCATGTCCTGACCTAGTTCAAATTATAACAGCGACTTTCACCCTCAAAAAAATTTTTTTACTTTATTAGAATATTGTTAAACCGGCCAGATGTACAAAGAACGATGAACGCTTTCCCTCAAGTCTAGCAAACAAACCACCTTGTTCTTGCAGGTCGGGACACCATTCACAGGCGCTGAAGAATTCAATCGATGTTTCCACTAATAAGTGCGCCAGCCTTTTTCGGAATGTCCATCTGGTTGTTCTTAATTGTGTTAGTCATTATTACAATTTTGAGTAACTCGCCCTGTGCACCTCCCCCCATCAAGAGATTAGGGTAGCGATATGGGATATAGATGGCTCATACTGACAAAAGGGAAAACAGCGCGCAAAAAGCAGGGACAAGTTGAAGTGAACACAGGACAGCGCTTGTCCTGCTTTCGAATTCAACTTTACCCCTGCTTTTCTTTCTTCTTTTTTTTTTGCGAGTTGTTTTTTCCCTTTTGCTATCAAGTATAACTAGATATCGTTAGTCGTTACTTGGTCAAAAACATAAAAATGCGTGACTCTTCCTTTTGCTCGTGAGAGTGACTAAGTCGTTACTTCTGTACCAAAAAGCAAATAAATACATGTAGATCATCACCTGTTACGCGTCACGCCCACGTCTGGCGGGTGGCAAAAGCGATACAAATTCCCAAGTGCGTGCACTGTGACAACACGCAAAACTTTTATATTTACTGAAACATCACGCTGCTCGCCCCTTTTGGGAATTACGGAATGACAGACGCATAATCGTTCTGCACAGTTACTCAATCGCAGTATGATCGAAAAAGATTGTAGGTGACACAATCATCGACAATCAAGCCACGACCTGCAATCCCGTCGTGCATACGGGCAGTATGGCGCACGACATTTTCCAAACTCGAAATTCTTTCGCGAGACTGAAAATATCTTAATCTGAATATTTGCAGTGCTCAGGTAACGAGCGGTCCGGTGCGGACCGCAACGACGTCTGGGTCGAGCGGGTTCCCAAATCCTGCCGAGACAATCAACGTCTGACGGCGATTTATTAGGACGGCGTCATGAATATTTTTCAGGGTCGCTGAGCTTTCACAATCATATTCAGTGACCCTTGCAGGCAATTAGTGCGCCTAAATCCCCTCGCAGCGTGTTCCATGAATATGACTTAGTCGCACCGGTCAAGTCCAGTTCTCGCATTCAATGCGGCTCATGTAAACGGCCTTAATGCGCTAAGGAAGCGCATCGCATTCAAGTCGGTAGACAGAGGTGGATCGAGACGGCGAATGCGCATTCATTCAGCCCATGTAAAGGGAAGTCGCATAGGATTTTTGAACGGGGAAGACGGTGGGAAGGCGCTCGCATGCGGGAGCAGATGAACCGCTGAGAACCTGGCGGCCTGCCAACCTCGTCGGCGGCTGCGCAGAGCGGTCATGTGTGCGGTCGCCACGCAGTTTTCTCCCCAGAAGAAACGCGAGCTGCTATCTTCCATTATAAGTGAACTGGAAGTCTATTAGCTGAACTGCTCGGTGAGGGCGGCCCCCGTCTAAGCCTTGCGACGTCTGCCATGGCGTGTCGGAGGAGTAGGCTTCCTGCGCGCGCACTGAACGACGCCCAGAGCTCCGAGCACTGCATGCATGGTAGCGCAGAACGAGCAGCTCCTACCCCGGTGCCGTTCCTGGCTGCGCCGGAGCCTTTCGGCCTCGAGGTTCGGTTGGTCCGGTCGCGGTCTTTGAGGTTTGGCAAGGCAAAGCACGCGGTGGCATTCTCAGAGCGTTCGGAAACGATCTCGCTCGCCATGGTTGGCGCACACATGACGCCTCTCGCCCAGAGTGGCCCGGCGGCCCAGCCCGGAGCCCAAAACGCTTGGGTTTTGATGTTCTTTTCCGTCTCGTAAATTCTTGCGAGAGCACCGAAGACAGCGCGCACGATCTTTATGCTCGCCAAAAGGGTCGAAAGGCCTTCACGTGCGATGCACCGGAAAACGTGGACACGTGGTGCGGCTGGTGCCGGAAATGCAGCTTCAACTTTGAGCCTTGACACGGCGTGGCACCACCTTCACGTACGGTTTGCTGCGCATTCATGTAAACGTTGCCGCGTCGGCTTCATTCAAAGGGTGATGGGAGTCGACGCGCTGAAGTCGCGTTCATGTAAACGTGGCTAACAATTACAACCGAACGCGTTGGGATCTCATGTAGCCCCTTTACACACTGTCACACTGGTGCCAACTATCGAGTGGACCTGCAACGCTTCGAACATGTGCATAACTATACTTCGTTTCTACTTAAAGCCGACGTACACTTCGCGCTCCCCACTTTTGCCCGCGTCCTCTTTTCCTTAATCCTCTCTCCGCCTTTTTAACTTTCCCCAACTTCCCTCACCTCGCAGTTTAGGGAAGGGGCGAGCTAAGATGATTAGCTTCCCCGCAGAAATTTGAGGTTGTGAGTCAGCTCACTAACAGTAATCTAGAAAATCGTGTTCTGCAGGGGGAAAAAAAAACTAATCCCTGTTTCCTTCTTTTTTTTTTTTTTTTAATTCCCTGTCACTCTTTTTCTCCCACCCTCTCCACTCAGGAGCGGGTCTCTGAGCTACTCCCCGCGGAAAGGAGGAGCGTCGCCCTCTCTCTCTCGAATGGATAGGGAGGAATTGAGGGAGAGTTTTGTTGCTTTCTAGCCTCTGGTCGGCTGCGTCTGCGTCGGCTGCGTCCGGGCTTGAGGTTATCGAAGTATAGATGGAAGGTTTTGCAGCATTTTCGATATCAAGTCTACGCACTATTAGCGGCGAAATGTATTGGTGGCGCCCTCTTATGGTTTCCTCTCGTGACGTCATTACCTTACGAACATCAAGTTGGACAGTGTTTATAATTAGCGTGGTGGAAGCTTGAGATCACTGCGCTCTGAAACCAACACTGCCAACACCGTCGAAATTGAAGTTCTTAGATTCCTCTTATTTCCGTCCATGAGAACTCCTTTGCTGACGTCATAGTCACCATTCGGCCAATTGTGGAAGGCCGACCACAGCGACGCTTTTGATCGCGCACGTCGCCAATAGACCTTCCAGCGCTTATCATTCGGGCGAAAAAGGCGGAGTGACTGAGCGTTAGACGCATGCGCACTATCTGATGCACCGCACAACAGAGCTACAGCTCATGCTCAGAAGGCGTTGCACACACCTACCTCCGATTATTCTAAATTTCTATGAAAAATATGTACCAGTCAGGCAGAAGTAGCATACTTCATCCATCAAGTAATCATAAATTTCCTGGAAAAAAAATATGCATAACCCAGAAAGACAAAATCGGCCACTCTGTACCTCTGGTTTTTCAAAATGTTGAAAACAAGTACGTAGAACTCACAAAGAGGTTGCAGTCTATGTTACGGGTCTAGTCCAAAGATAAAAGGCAAGCAACTGTTACCCTGCTTCTATATGGCAGAAAATATATTCTTTTCCTCTTCCCTTTCCTCCTTACCTTAACATGGAGGCAGGGAATGAGGTCGGCATGTGCGAATGAGGGGACTACTTGTACTTTTTTTTTCTTGTGCTGGAGAAACCACGGGATGGGGTGAGAGGGCGGGGTTGTTTTCCATTCTGCTTCTAGATCAAGCTTCAAAATCAGTTTCTAAAAAATAAAAGGAAAATTCAGGAGCGGGGCAGCGATTTCGACAAATTAAATGTTTGCATGTAGGTTCATTTGACAGCGGGAAGTTAGATTGACTGAAAAAAGCACATAAAGGGGCATTCGATCGGGTCATTACGACTGCTAAGCCGGGGCTTTGAGAGCTTCGAATCACGAATCAGTCGTTACACGACCGCACGACGAAATTTGACTTCCCGACGTATCCACGGCCGCTGAAAAGGGGTGGTTTTAGTAACCGTACGTTGAGAATTCGTGCATCTCGTATACCACCAGATATACGCCGCCATTTCTACTGTACACTCGCGTCGTTTAGTGTTACTCTTATATGGCATTGCTGTCGCCGCACTCTGCTTCCAACGGAACCCTTTTCAGGGTTCCCGGAACGTCACAAATGCCCTCTAAAAAAAGGTTGCACGTGGTGAACGTTTTGTCAGACATTCGAAGAATTTAATCTCATTTGAGCTTTCTTTCATTTCATTTCACTTCATTTTGGGCTCTCCTATATCTAATTTTATATAAGCTTTATTTTTTCATTCCATTTCATTCAATCTTCGCTATTTCCATTCCACTTAAATTTTCTTTCGTTTCATTTCACTTAAAGCCGGAGTCCCACCATTCCTACATCATACGAAAGACACGGAGTTTCTCCACAGATATTATGACAGATTTATCCGCGGACATATCTGCAGAGAGTTTTCGTATGACCCATATAACATTATCGTCGTACATGCAAGAAACACGTCTCAGACAGTGTCCGTAGATTGTTTTGTTTTTTTCTGTGATGTGTTTTAAGCTCTTTTTTATCATTATTATTGTATTTAAGTCTTGTTTGTTTGTTTTTTCCTTCCAACCTAGGTAAATGTTGTCCGTTTTTTTATTGCTGAACGCAGAAGCCTCATCCGGGACTTTGGAGGTGAGACTCTGGAGCTCTCGTCCATCCTTCCGGCCAATCCCAGAGAATACGACAACCTGGCACCGCCAAAGGAAAAAGGTGACGTCCCCTTTTGTATGTGGAGACTCCGTGACTGGTCCCCTTTGAAAGCCGTTTGAAACCGCCGATGTAAACGAATCTTACACAGAGCCTCTAAATTCGCATTTGAACGTGTGTGTTTTTTTCTTCTTTTTCTTTTAGTGACACACAAAGCACGAGTAAACAGAAATCAAGAAAAAAAAATTGTTTTTATTTTGTCGATTCTTTTCTATCTCGCGCCTGAGTACAGAAAAGTGGATTAGTAATTTGAGAGACATACTTGTCACAAAATGTAACATCGCAAATAAAACGTAATAATATGTATAACCATCGCAAAAATCATTTGGGTGATTTCGGTCAGTTTTATGCAGTCATTAATTTGCCTCTATTATTTAGGTTTATCTAAATAATATATAGTTACGTTCTTTGGACCTGCATTCAGATATACATATACAAAAGCCGTAGCTAATTTGTTTCAGAGATATAAGGTTGCGACGCGCAAGACGATTCACGCAGCAAATTCCAAATAAATCTTTTTATGTAAAATTTAAAGCACCCAGCAAATACATTTTATGGGTATTTTCGCGAATAGCCTCACAGTGATTACATTCTCCGAATAATTACCATTTAAAAGGCCAAAAGTCTTTTTCACTAAATGAGAATATTTTTTTTAATATAATCTCGACCTTCTCAAGAATATATAAAAAAGTATTATCATCTAAACTTTTTCTTTTCGTATTAATCCGGAAGCACAGCTAAAACTTCCTGAAACAGACCCAAATGGCGCATCAGTAGTTTAAAGACTTCGTCTTTCATTGTTTTTCTTTTTTTTTATTATTCCTTCGAAGAAGTTTGTTATGACCTTGTACAAACTCGTGCCAGCAAATATTTGTGTTCCATTTCCCCACAAATGAGAAAAACGGGAACAAATCTTCACTCGAAACGAGCGAGCGGTACGTACTTTAAATGAGACGGAACGCAAAATGACGCCTTCGACGATGATGATGATGATGGTGGTAGTGGTGATGATGACGATGATGATTGTCTCTCCCTTCATCTAACCTTAACAAAAATCTTACTTTTCTTTTCTTTCTTTCCTTTCATACATTCAGGCAAACCTACCGGGGTCAAATTTCACGTGACCGTTCTCAGCTTGGATTCCATCGACGAGGGATCCATGGTAAGCAACGTCGCCCCATCCGATACCGCCCATAAAAGACAAGGCCAAGGCATGCCGTAATCGTTAGGGGGAACGCGCAGGCCCTTTTCAAGGTGGCATTAACCCCATCCCTCATCTCTTACCAAACTCGCAATAACTAGTGGCCTTCAAAAAAAAATGTAATAATGTGTTAGTGTGTTACTATATACCGGTGACGTCATTCCACTGCGGTGGCGCTGCTGTTGACACGGTACATGCGCAGACGCTGCGCGCGAATCAGATTTCTACCCACGAGCTGCAGTCCCGTTGTGGGCAAACGCTTATTTGTTGTCAAAGAGCGAATCGGTGGTCTATAGCCTGTTGCACAGTATTTACTCAATAAGAAGCTATAAATAACGCTTTATTAATGCCTAATGTGGCAATTTTTTTTGTGTGTGTGTTTTTGTGCCTGCAATTTTGAAAGAAAAATTTAAAAAGTCGCGGATGGATTTTTTTTTTAACGCGACATTAAGCAATTAGTACATTCGTATTAAACAACCTTGTTACAACCATTTCTTTTTTTATTTAGGCGGTTCTAATGTCTTGAAAGGACTAAGAGCGGGCCCTGTCGATTCTGTGCGTGGAGAGCAAGTCGTCTGCTTCTTGCTCGGGATTTCCGGTGACGCCAGAACGACGCCAAGTTCTGATTGGCTTTGATTGGAAGGATAGTGGGTAGGCCTCAATGCCAAATGCCTCGAGGTGTCCCCAATATTTTGTTTTTCAACCAGCTAATAAGAGCTTGGCGTTCTGAAACTCATCGTAACTCCCGAGCAAGAAACAGCCGACTTGCTCTCCGCATAGCCATTGAAAATTGAGACCCCCCCCCCCCCCCTCCCCGTGTACCGTATCGGATGGGGAAAAACGGTTCCCTATATCTCTCCCTAACAGCGGTGCGACCGTTGGCATGGTTTGTAGCTATCTTTCCTGCATGCACACGCATTCGGTGACTTGTATTTTTTCCTTTTTTTTTTTCTTTTAGCCATATGCAGTCTGGCATTACAGGCCGATCTCGTTAGGGTGCACGTCTCAAGTTATTAGAGAGTTTTAGTTTATCGGTTTAGTCACTCCAGCTACGCTATCCGCAATATGCTACACACGCTATATCTATGGTGGCGGAGCCGCGCTTTCGTGATTTAGTATAGAACCACCGTTTGCAACCCGCTACAGATTACAGCATTACGAGAGCAACGCGACGCCACTAGCGACTCTCTTTTAGTCACTGTAGCTCGCGTAATGTATTTTTTAGGCAATCCTTAGTAATTTATTATTAACGACACTTTCTAAATATGATATACGTTTGGTAGTGAGTAAAGAGTTCATATTTGCTTCTTTTATAAGTAAATTATTATTTTTGTTTTTAATTGAAGGAAAGTGAAGGCCGAGCTGGCCAATTCGATCCGGTTTGAGTCAAACGACAAGACGTCGAGGGAAAGCTGTCGGGAGCAACAACAACCATAGTTATTCTGATGTCCTTGTAATTGTGCTCTTTTTCCATTTTTTGTTTGTTTTTTTGTTTACGGTTTACTACAGATTAAGCTCGTGACATCATTCGGATCCGCTCGCTTGCTCGCTTCTTAGGTTGGGTCTGTCCTCGCGACTCAGTGGCCGAGCAGGAAGTTGGATCTTTCGCATACAACACAAATTAATGAGCTTTTGTTCCCTTGGCCGTACCCTCATGTCCGTGATAAATCGTCCCCTGTCGCGTCCCTAAAACGTATCTGTCGCGCGTACTTCTCGTACCAACATGGTACCGTCCGCCACAAGAAACGCATCAGCGAGCAGGAGAAGCAGCGCAGGCATGCTGCGTGGCGGACATCTTGGATCTTGTCCTCCTCCCCGGCCCTCCGTAATCTCGCGAAGACTCGTTCTCGCGAGACCCACCACTAGCACAACTTCCGCAGTGTCGCAATTTATTTTTCCGCTAGCAGCGCGCATGCTCGGCGTCTCTCTAGCGTATTGCGTTTCGGGAGAGTCAAAACTTTCTGCTAAAACTCTCTATTATGGCCATAGGCCACGGCTCGTAACAGACCTCTACAAAAGTCCATCGAGAATTATTGCCGGTCACCATTTTTGGGCACACGAAGCGTCTGATAAAGCCGAGTCCTCGCCGACCGCTGACGTAACTCCCGTGACGTAATAGAAGCTCAAAGCACGTGCCGAAACAATGGCCGGCTCGAATGACTGGCGCAATCATCTACAAGATGGCGCGCCGCGCTTTCTGGTTAGGTCTCTTCGGCTGAGGATCTCTCTCCAGCGGTAATAAAGCTCCCTTCTATTGCGGAGACTCGTCTGCTAAAATAACGGCATTGCCTATAACTATTAACGCGGCAGGGTGTGCACTCCGTTTCACCTTACGATGGACCGCAGCTGACGCTACGAGCCATCGTAGCCAATCAAACGTCGCGTGAGTGTCACCGGACCTTCGGGAGACGCAGTGACGCGCTGGATGTGTAGTCACGTGATACGCGATCACAGTGCTGGATGGGTTCCGATGGCTTGTAGCCTTTCGCTGCGATCCAGTGCAATGCCAAACGGAATTCGTGAGGTCTGGGCTGTTGTATATGAGGCGCCTGTTTCCCCCATATCAACGAGTCTGTGAGTGTGCGACCATTGGATTGTTCGATGCAAGAACGATCGTCCCCTATACGGTTGTACGCGATCGTACCTTTGTTCCTAAGCGACCGGTCTCGCTCTTTACGTGTGTGTATAGTTAGCTACTAGTCGCACCAAGCAATCGACTCGATGATCGCCGTGTTTGCCGTGCACGGGGGCGATGTACCGCCGCGGGGGGTGACCATAGTCTGCGTATTATATTCTCCTCTTGGTCCGGTGACTACCGCATTTTTTCTCTTTTATCGGCGTCCCCTCTTACAAGTACGGACCTCGTGTCTTTTCTTTATGCTTCCTTTCGTCACAGACGAGCGTTATTGATGCGTCTGATCTTTGTTCTTTTCTTACTTTCTTTTTTGACAGACGCGCCTTATTGGTGCGTGATTTGCACTCTTTGAGCTAACACTGTTTAGGCTAGGCCACGATGAAGAAGTAAGAGAGAGAGGGGTGTCTGAAGGGCGCCTTCTCGCCATGGAGCAAGTGCGACGAAGGTTCGCTCGCATTTCTGGCAAAAGCCTTGAGATGGCGCAACACGTCCACGGGCATCCTAATGGGCATCAGCCCGTCCTTAGTCTGCGCACACGTTTACAAGGACACGCAGCGGGCGACGGGCGTGCGCAAAGGCTCTAGCACTTGCAGCGCCCCGGCTGGATGCGCGAAGCGCGAGGCAAACTTTTCCCCCTTGGCTGCCCTTGTTCGTGCACCTCACTTTTCCTCCACTGTGGGCTCGACTGTGTCGGGCGTCATGTGTACGATGGGAGAGAGTGTGAAAAAACGAGAAGAGGACAGCGCCAAATACTCATATACACTGCCAACTTTCTGTGACATTCGGTGTAATAGAAAGGTTTCCAGTGAAATATCCAAATGTTAATTGATTCGCGTTCTATGATACTCAGGCAATTACAGTCCTCAGGAACATTACGATCTTTTGTCAAGAAAAGCAGAAATTTATAATTTTGTAAATTTGGCCTATGGGATATAAATGCACAAAAACAATGAGTAAAACCGTGGAATCGAAAACTATAAGCCTCAAAAGTTTAATTACTGCTCATTTATATTTTACGATTGTCATCAAAATATTCCCGAAACATTGCTACGTTTGTGGTTGTTCAGTTAAAATTTTCATTTTAGTGCATGCTCCGAGACGTTGATGTCCAAGAAAGTTAAGCATGAGAGGCGACAAATTAAAAAAAAAACATAGGAGATCAGAAAAAAAGAGGTAAATTGAGTAAAGCTTAGCAAATAAACTAAATAAACGAACAAATCAAGAAATAAACCGACAACTTAATGGTGTGCTGACAGATTAAGAAACGCGGATGGCGCGGCGTGTCCCGAACATTTTATTGTCTCTCCTCACCCAATGGGATTAGCGCCATTAGCCGATAAGAACGAGGACAGCCAATCCGAAGCGAGAAGCATAGACCTCATATGCCACGCCTTGCTTTTTCTTCTTTTTTTTTTAACTTGTCAGCGACTCTAGAAGATCCGGAAGGGAAAAAATAATTGAAGGGTGGAAAAGGTTCCCAAATTCAAGAAAAGAAATACGGCATATCAGTAAAGACAAATATAGACCGTTCTATTAGGGTCATAGCAGACAGGGTAATAGAGAAAAAAATGCCCTCTCCTTCTCACCGCATGTCGTCTGCTCCGCCGAGTGGGCTGTACCCAGACTTGTACCGTACGCATTACAAGTAATCAAATTACTTGTAATCGATTACTTTTTGGAGTAATTTTGTAATCAGTTGATTACTTTTATTAGGCAGTAATCACAAGAGTAATCTGATTACTTTTTGAAGTAATAAAATTACTTCTAACCGTTACTAATTTTCCACGAGACCCCCCCCCCCTCCCCGCACACACCTTTTTTTTTCTGAAATGACAAAAATAAAATTTGCATCTTTTTTCGAACGGAAAAAAGAAAGATTTTTGCGGAGCTGTAGGAAACGAGGTCAACCCCTTTGTATGTACAGTTTCTGTGGAATGTCCGTTTTTTTTTTTCGAGCTGGGACTGGGAGTGGGAAGCCCCAGGGAAGCCCCAGTGCGTGACAAAGGCCATTCAGGGCGAAGTTTGAGGGAGCAGAATGTAGCTTTGTAAGTCCTTCGTTCAAACTAGCCCCCTCACGCACACACACACAGAAATAAAAAAAAACAATCCTGCTTACGGTACCTACTCGCAGCCCGTAGGAGAACCAGAACCCAAGAATATCTAAAGCGGATGCAAAATATAACAAAGCCAGTTCAAATACACGTCAAGATCCCGTATTTCCCCTACGTGGTCTTTGTGACAAGCAAGGTTTCGAGTTGAGAAGTGGTCGGGGCGATCTCTTCCGCTAATGGATACTACGCATGATCCGTTACAAATCCTGGAGCTGCTGCTCTTTTGTATAACATGCGAGTTCATCCACATGTGAATAATATCTCGAGAAGCGCGTGTGTGTGCGAAAGAGAGTAAGGGCCTCTTGGTTGCCAGTACAAGAAAATATATAAAGCAAGAAAACAAAATACCTTTTATTTGGAACCAGAGATTCCAAGAAGGTGCAACGACCACGAAGAGGGAACCCGTTTTTTCTTCTTCAATACTTGTGAAAATGTGAAATATAGGTTGGAAGTAGTTCATTGTTATGAGCGCTAAAGATGTAAGTCTTCACACAATAAAGTAATCGGAAAAGTAACGGTTACTTCTTAAAGTAATGTCCAATTACTTTTGCTGTCGAGTAATCAAGTAATCTAATCGAATACTTTTTAGCCAAGAGTAATAGTAATTGTAATCGATTACTTTTTTTAGTAACGTGTACAAGGCTGGCTGTACCTAGTATCCGGCTGGCGTGCAAACTCTGTTTAAAATCGCGTCATTTTGGGAATTACAAGCGGAGATGCGCAGATTTTGGTATGCCAGTTATCGTGTAATACTATGCTAAATAAAAAAGACTAACAGGGTCCAATTGTGCTGTTACCTGCGTGCAAATAAAAAATAGGAAAAACTGAATCAGATCGGCCGGTCTGTCCGGCGAAAAGTAAATCCGGTTGCTGTAGCTATTTTACTATACCGAAGTTCGTACTGGTGTAGGCCTTTGGCGACAATGAGTGGAAATCTGAAATAATAAATAAAAACGTGCTGTCCTGCCACAATACACGCAGTTGTTGAGGGTAGTACTGCCGGCTGACTCAACTGCTATATAGAAGTAGCGGAAAAAAGATATGCCAGTTGATCATTTACCGAAATAGAACAACACAGAGCTATAAGCTGATTTTGGAGTAGCCATAACTGTTCTAAGAACGCGAACCACTTCACAACGGCAGCCACGAGCGAGAGTTCGATGTTCCGTACAGCCCGCCGGTACAGCCCAAAGATGGAGAATGGCAACCTCCCCGGTTTGTCGTCTGCTGTAGCGGAGTCGGGCGCGTGCCCTCTCTCTCGTTTTACCCCGCCGAACCCGCTGAATTTCCCGGATGTATGGAAAGGGCGCTGCTGTCGAACAAAATGGTGCCGCCCAGAAAGCGCTAAATGGAATGATCTATAGAATGTATCTGTTTAACAATCGTCGGTATGGCGCTTTGAATAATGCCATCCACGTGTTATACTGCCCAGAAATGGAAAACGAGCGTTAGGTTATAAAAAAACAATCAAAGACGTAAACAAACAAAAGATAACAGGAAGCCGATAGAGTTGCGGCACTTACAATCGGATCCTCGGGGGTCGTCCGGTTCTTTTCATGATTGGCAATGAACGTGCTCAGGTTGATTATAAGCCCCCGGTACGCCCAACACATGATTAGTTTCATTACTAGAGAAAAACGCACGAGCTGAGAGATATACAAGCCGATACAGCAAAATGATCCAGAAGTAACCTCCTGATTCTCTTTGCACCACAGTGATGTCTCGTTAATGTAGACATATCCGTTCCCAAGAAAAAGAAAATCGTCTATAATCTGGATAAACAAGACAAAACTCCATGCATTTCCCCAGTTTCTTTTCCTGAGAAGGTCGTCTCTATGCCGAAGTGTTTATAATAGCAGCGTCTGTATTACCGAGACCAGGCTGTACCATAGAATAAACCGACCCAAACGAATGCCTGCATCGAGTCAGCTCTGCAATTTAGGCTTTGTTGAACATTCTGGAAGCGGAGCTTTCTTGGTCCCCTTTGAGCATTGAAAGGCAGAAATCGCGCCCTATCACTTTAATCTCAGCAGGACTAGCAGAACCCCTAAAAGATACAATACTAAAAGCTTCATAGGTGCACGTAATCAGCTATAGACGGGAAATCGTGAACGAAGACAAGAGCCCACATGAAAAGCGGAAGATTGCAGAACGACCGCGTGCTTCCTTTTATGTTCTTCCTCTCTTATGTTTTTTTCTAACTTCTGCCAGCCTTGCAGTTCTGTGGTTAAGTAGCACGTTGACTTCGGCTGCTACTTCGACCGTTCATCCTGGTCATTGACTCTTGCTGTTAGCTTTGTTTGTACGCCATACACCTTGGCCATTGAGTTTGGCCATCAACTTAGACCGTTGACTTTGACCGCTTACTTTGAGCATTGACTTCGCACATTGGCTCCAACCATTGACCTTGGCCATTGGCTATTTAACTTTGGCCGTCGCTTTTGCCCATTGACATTGACCCTTGACTTTGACTTTGTTCATTCCCTTTGAACAATCACTTTGTTCGTGAACTCCTTAGGTACTCACTATGTGCCCTTGACCTTGACGATTAACTCTAGAAATCGATTCTAACGATATACTTTAGCCATGGACATTGACCTGACAAATCGGGCTAATTTGATCATTGTTATTTTGTAGCTGACTTGATCTATTTAGTGAGGCCAATTGTGTTGACATCCTGATTCTGCTTAGTTACAGTTAAGATACTTGAACTTCGGCAGATATTTTAAGTAAATAAATACCTAGCATTTGATTTCGACATTGCAGTCGTTAAAAGATCATTCCATGCTGTCCTCGACAGAGCTTGTGTCCCATGTACACAGTACACGCTGTGCACATGAGACGCGTAGTGTCTCACCGCATTTCCTGCATGCAGTTCACGCCGCCTGAGAGGAAGCCTTAGTGCTGAATTTTATCACGTTACCCACCGAGGGCCAACGAGGGGCGCATATCGAGAAGAATGCCACGTAAGTCTTCGGCTCGATCTCGCGTTCTATGAGAGGGGGGCACGAGCTCCATGCCGAACACTGACACAGCATCCGTGCACAATCTCTGACCAGCGCCGGCCCGCGATAGATGGAATAAAAAATCCAACAGTACGTCCTTCTATATCTATAGTTGGTGACAGTTAAGAGATCACGAAGGGCTCCTTCCACCTCTTTCCACTTTAGTAGAGCGAACGCTGGAGAGGCGACCTCCTCTCTAGCGTTCGCTCTGTTGAGGTGGAAAAGGATGGGAGGAGCTTCCTGACTCTAACCTGTCTGCTCATACGATAGGTGTATGGTGGGGCACCGATCTTAAATTGAGCGTTCTCATTTGCTCGGCCTTGGCCCTATGATCAAGTGTGAACCGTGTTGGTACGGGAACTATTCTTAGAGTCGGGTTGCTAGCATCAGCAGTCACCCGTTCCGAGATTAGTCTTCGTGAATCTTTAAGAGTTTTGATTCCGGGGTCACGAAATAGACCTTTTCAAAGTTTTCGCAATCTCGTAACTGCTGCGCCAAATATTTTGGCCCACCATAGTTTGGCAACGTAATCCGAGCATGTATATTGGACACAAGGGCTGCGTCCGCATTGGGCGAGGACTCGGATCCAGATTGAATCTGAGTCCTCGCCAATTGTGCCCAAGAAATGGCGACCACCGATGTTACTTGGTGGGCTTTTAAAAGGGTCTATTCCGTCTCTGCATTTCGACTACGTCCGCCTGTACCTCGGCGTTCCCGAACATCCTTTGCAGACTTACGTGGCAGACATCTTCATGTCCAGTCCTGGTATGACCACCGGCTGCGGCTTCCACGAAACATGACGGCGAAGTACCGGCTTCCTCCCGGTCAGCTGGCTCAAGCGCATGTGGAGACCCGGACTCTTTCTTCAAGAGCTAAGAGGTCACCTTCCAGGAGATGACCATACCCAACCACTACATCTGCTTACTCGGATCGGAGCATACTGTACATGGTCAAGTGAGTTCTTTACCAAATCACCGGAACTCGCGACGCGCTATTTTGTTTTTAGCTCAATACGTGGTGTGGGAAGATAAAAGAACGGTGTTTTTCTTAACGCAACAGTAAACAAAGCATCGCTGAACTCTCAGCCTCCGCTCAGATGTGGTGCTAGCAGTTCAGACTAGACGCTAAGACTCGAGAACTTACTACTATATGGCTCCAAAGTTATAGCGATTTATCGATATTTTGAATGAGAACATGGGGCCCGTTCCCTGTAGCAGACGTCATTTGTCCCTATGCTTTCGCGAGCTTTGTTGACCATAATTTGCTCATTGAAAGTTTCCGAATTTTTGAATCAGATGAAGTTTTAAACTTCGGCATGTAGTTCCAATCACAAGTGCTATGTATTTGAGCAGAGATGCGGTTGTTTGAACGGAAAGGCAGGGGAGGGGGCCAGTCCCCCTCCCCCTCCTTTTCCTGAGTTTAAGGGTAGTATTGGGCCCTAAGCCCCAGAACTTCAAATTTGCCTCCATCTAAAAAAAACATAGCGTTTCCCCTCCCCTTTCTTGCTAAAAGATGGTTGGGCCTCCATCTAACAAGAATTGTGTAACCCCCCCCCCGGTCTGGTAAAATGTTCTGCGGACTCGAATAAGCGAAACTGAGGTTCCAACGTGCGTAGCTCCTTCTAACAGTAAAAAAAAAAAAAAAAATTTCTTTCTTTTAACAGCCCATAGTTGCGCGCGTGCAGTGATATTATTAACTAATCCGAGAATGAACCTGTTTATGCAGACCGCAAGTACGTCTGCTTCCTGCACAAGGGTTGTGGTGGCGTCAGAAGGCCGAGCTCTGATTGGCTCCGATTGGAGATATAGTGGGTAGGCCTCAAAGCAGCGGACCAATCAGCTAGCATTAAGGTCTACCCACTCCCTCCAATCAGAGCCAATCAAAGCTCGGCGCTGTGACGTCGCCGAAACCCCTGAGCAAGAAGCAGACGAACCTTCGTTCCGCATACCACCAACGTCATAACCAAGATGTTCCTCCGCGGTTTACTGCCCTGGTGATTGTGGTGGCGGGCCGTGGTTTTTCGCACGCTGGGCAGTGATTTTGTGAATCTTGAAACAATCAAAAGCAAATAATTCACAAAACACAAGATTAGTTTCATTTATCTTGAAGAGCACGTCATCTACACCCGTTTTGATAGGATGAACCATATTTGACAATAACATTCGTGTGCGACGTTATCAAGGCTATTGATGGTGCCTGGAGCGCGTCTCCTCCGACTGGCGTGTTTAGCGTCCATCCCGCCCATGCATCAAAAATGGTTTCCGAAGTGGCAACAAATGATGACACCAGAAGCCGAGGTGTCATGCAGTCGGACGTCGCACGAACCGGGCGGTTGGTCGTAGGAGGTGCTGGAGAAAATCTCGAGCGAGCGAGCTAGTGTCGCTCTCGTCGCGGCGTCCCAACTCCTGGCTGCCGAGGCTTCCCGCAGACTGGCAAACATGGAGAGCGACCTGCGGCGGAAGAGGCATCTGCCGCATCCTCCGCCGCTGCTGGAACACCACCAGGGTCGCGACACTTCTATGATGTCATAAAGTAAAAATCAAGGGACAACTTGTTTGACGCGGTAAACACATTAGTCGGAGACGCGTTTCCGGCTGGGGTCACTGACAGAAACGCAGGGCGCGCGTCAAGTCCCGGGCGTCTTATTGATCCCCTTACAGCAAACGAGATTGCGGCACTGGCCATTAAATAAAAACGCCGAAAAACGACTCGGTAAGCAAGTAGCCCAAACATCATAAGCCACGTGCCGCATGTTTCTTGATCCGTCACTGCAGGTGTAGCGCAGTTTCATAAACGCCAGTGGTGACAGGTTGGAAACTATGCAGTGGACGGAGACTCCGCCTCGAGCGCCATCTTTTCTGCCTTTGCACAACACTTCGTCGCGCGTCGCGGCAGCCAGAGCCCGACGGAAAGTGAACGAGCACGCGCTGGACGCAGTATAGAGCTTACACTGTGTTCTTATCTCGTCCCCGATTACAGTGAGGCAGCCCCGCACCGCTGCTCGAGTCCGTTCTATGCGCACAGAAATGTTGACGCCGAGTATATGTGTACCGACACACGCGTCCCGACTCAGGCAGCTGCGGTCACGCTACTGTCGACGAGCGGCGCATCCGCAGAAGTGTCACTTTACGTGGAAACGCGGACTTGTTGATCAAGTGTCTTTGTCTGTGCCGAGCGCACGTTCGTCTGCTTCTGACGCACAGGGGTTGTGATGATGTCAGAACGCCGAGCTCTTGCATTTGGCTGACCAAAAAAGTAGTGGGTAGACCTCAAGGTATATAGCATTAAGGTCTACCCGCTATCCTTTCAATCAAAGCCAATCAGAACTCGGCGTCGTTCGACATCACCACAGCTCTGAACGAAGCAGACGACTCCTCGGAACTGGGGAAGATCTAACCGTCGAACCCCCAGCGGCAAAGTTGAAAACTAAAAAAATAACATAGATTGGCAGCGCCCTCTACCTTCAAAGTCCAATGATGCATGGAGAATGCATTATGGGAATCGGTGTGTCACGTGATTTACATTTTCCCGCTAAATATAGCGGGTAACTATATTGGTGTAGAGGTCACGGGACGTCAGTTTACCCGCGAAATTTGAGGGGAAAATAAATTTCTGTATTAGCCACAAGACGTCAATTTTTTTAAGCTAAATTTAGCGGGGAAACTAGTTAGACGTATTGATCACGATGCCGTCAATTTCCTTTAGGTGTATATGTCACGTGACGTCAATTTTTCCAGCCAAATTTAGCGGGAAAACTGAACTAGTATGTAGGTCCCGTGACGTTGGGTCACGTGACATCAATTTCCCTCGGATTTAACTGAGAAACTGGTCGTGTACAAATCTCGTGAAATCAACATCCCCGCTAAATGTAGCGGGAAATGCTCGAACAGACAGACGAGCGGACGGGCAGAACAAACTTTTTGGATTGGAGGTAGCGTTAAAAGCATTTCAAGCTTTAAAACTTATGGAGACAAGACAACAACGGCACGAGTTATTGGTTCGTTGTTTTCCTGACGCAGCACTCGCTTACCTAGCCGAACGCGGCGTGAGCGCTCGACCGGCGCGCTGTGCTCACTCAGTGAAGCACCGATTGGTTCCAGCAAGAGACTGGCGCAACGCTTGTGTTCAATCTATTCCCACTCGATCGAGGAACATGGCGTAGAGAGCCCAGTCCGCAAACCCTGTGTTAGGTAAACGCCGCTATATGGTGTTAAGTATGTGTTAAGTAAACACGCGGCTATACCCGTCTAACACTGGTGTCTTTACCGCGTACCAAAAATGTGGTCTCTCGATTTCCGCCTGATGACGTCTTAGAAGTGTCACACTGCCGCCAGCGGCGATCCTGGCGGCGTCCCAGCAGGTGCGGTTGTATGTGGCAGATGCCTGTTCTGCTGCAGGTCGCTTACCAGTGTGGCAGTCCACGGAAGCTCCGGCAACCAGAAGTTGGGACGCAGCGACGACAGGCGACACTCGCGTTCGGTTGTGCTACTCGCAGCTTCTCTTTAGCATTTCTCACGGCCAATCGCGGGATCGCGAATGCAATAGCGTGACACTCCGGCTTCTGTGACGTCATTTGTTGCTGCTTCGAACCATTTTTGATGTGCAGAGCAGCATTGGACGCTATAAACGCACCAGTCGAAAACGCGCTCCGGGTGCCGCTACCTAAAGCCCCCTCGATATGTTTGCGTTTGTCTTGCAAGTAGGGTCAAATGCGCGAGTGCACGACGCCCGTGTCTCGAGCGGCCCTTGGAAGCAAATGGCGGCGCAGCACTGAATAGAGCGGCCCTTGGAAGCGAATGGCGGCGGAGCACCCGCTCGTGGCACGTATCTCGCGCGTTTCGAGAACAATGGTTGGCGGTACTTGTAAAAACGTATTAATCAAGGGGCTTTAGCCATACCTACACCGCGTGAGTAAAATGGATTACTAGCCTTCGAAGGCACCGCATAAATCTGATTTTTGACGTATGGAGCTAAGATGGTTCTGCAGAGGTTGGCGAAATATGGCGAAGTTTGTGTATCGAATTTTTAAACGATGAGCTAACGCGAGTACAGTAAAACGACAAAAGTTTGAGTTTGCTTCTACCGGCGGACGTCTGCAAATGAAAAACGTGTTGACGAACAGGAGATAGCGCATCGCTGCTGACATATAGCCAAAATAACCCGACCAACAACAACAAAGAAGTTTTGTTGTTTTGTGCTTAGTGTGTTTTATTCGTAAACATAACAAAATCGTGGACTACACCGAAAGCGCCCAGTCCACATTTCCCTCAAAAAACATCGGTGACGGCGCCCTCGTTTTTACCTGCCTCCAGTGGCGTAGGCAGAGGGGGGGGTCGGGGGTCGAAACCTCTCCCCCTCCCCGAAATGCCGAAGCTACCCCCCCCCCCTCCGGTGCTCCGATTGGGCCCGCTCGCTACCCTGCTCACGCAGTCGGTCTTGCACGGGGCACGGAGCAAAGGAGGAGCGCGGACTATCTCCAACTTATATGCTTTCGGGAGGAATGTTTGTGAGGTAGAAAATGCTCAAATAAATAAAATAGTCAATATTTCTTCATTCATGCTTATTTGATGGGATGCGGAACTTGATCTCAGATATATAAAGAACGGATATTTCGAAACATTTGTGGGGTGAAGGATGGCAATTTCAAGGCAAAGTATAACAAACTATCCTCACTGAAATACATAGTTAAATCAAACTAAAGTGGACATAATAAAACGCACACATGGTGATAATATAAAACAATGTCAGTGATGTAAGGAATATTAAATGAATTGTAAAAACAATTGCACTGTAAGCAACGGGTGGCGCTGCGCTCACGCACACCTTGTGTACTGATCAGAATTACGTGCTTTCGACTAGAAATTACCGCGAATAAAAAAGTAACTGTGACTAGTTATTTCAGAAAGCAATTTACAGGCTCTCTTGATCATTTCATTTATGCCAAGCGCCTACATATTAAGATGCAGCCGCCTGCGTTCACGGCAAAGAATATCCAGGATGTCCACCGCTTGAACTTCAATGTCGCGGTGAACATTCAAAAGCACTAGACCGAGCAGTCGCTCATTCGAAGTGGACGCTCTCAGGTATGTTTTCAACCGTCGTAGTGAAGAGAACGAGCGCTCAGCTTCCGCCGTTGTTACGCGCAGAGTCGCTAGGATCTTGAGGAGACGATAGACGTTTGGGAATAGGGCCTCCGGACAGAGGGCGACCGCCTGTAGCGCAGACGTGACGGGCGTTTCATGTTTCTCCCTCTTTCATTGGACGCCTAAAATTTCCCTATTTTTGGCGAAGTTTCCCTCACTTCGTGAAATTTCCCTCCATCGAGACGCCCGTCTCGATGGTCGCTCACGGATGCGATGAAGTCCGTCTTGCTTTCTGCTTTGCATGTCGAGGTGGCATCCGATGCAATTCGTTATTAGATTAATCTTTTCGTTGCACGGAACATCAGAAACTCCGAAGAGCCTTCATATTCTCACTACGCATAGGCGCAAGGGTATTCAAGTTCGTTTCCACGTTCGGCGTGTGGTTTGCGTGTTTGTGTGTGGTGTGTGATGTCATTTCTCCGAGTGACGGAACGACGAGTTCGGACTGACGACTTCTCATCGCCCCGAGGATATGCCGCTGCTGCCTTTGGACCACACTGCAAGATAAAGCGGCCTAGCAAAAATAAGACTCTCTTTCCTTCGGCATCTTGTTCTGTAGCACGAATTTGTTAAACCTTTAATAGATAATAGATTTTGGTTTTGTGATTGTTCAGAATTACCCTCGCCCTATATATGGGCCCCTAGTGTTTGTGCGAGGACGGTTGCTCTGATTTTTCAGCGTCGAGATTTTTTTTCTTTGGCTGCTTAATTTCTTGTGACAGTATAGCCTGCCGGTAACAGCCAGGCGGCGCCAGTAGAGTGAGAGCCCAAGGTTATACCCTGCCTCGGTGTAACTTGGCAAAGGGTGAACGATAAGCCCCCCATTGCGTGCCGACGGCTTCGATATCCGCTACGTATACGAGCGCAACGCACACATATTGGAGCATGACGCAGCGAAAAGCCTGATACTTCTTCGCAGTAAAAGCGCACTCCGGTGATACGTAGTCACGTTCCGATTGGCCCGCCAGGCCGCAGCTTCCGCCGTACTTGCATGTTATGCGATCACGGCTTCCTGGCCTACCCAGTATTTCTTGCTTCAGACACTAGGCTATAGCGGCGCCACCAGAGTAATAGCTCACGTTTGAACAATGCAGCTGCCACTCCCAGGCATACCCAGTGTTTCTTGCTTCAGTCGCTAGATAGCGCCAAACCAAACAGCATTGCAGGTTGCCTATAGACCAGTGTCCGAAATCCTAGCCCCCAGCGATAAAAATGTGAAATAATAATCTCAAGCGCAGGCTCTTGTGAAGAGAGGGGCTGCGCATAAAACAAGGTTTTTGCTCTTTACAGCACTCTTGGCATTGGTGTTGTTCTTGGAGCTTCGTGACTATGCCTTTCCGACGCTTCTTGCACTACGATATGTGCGAAGGTTTCTAAAAAAAAAACGGAGTCTCGCAAAAATCGCAGTCCCCCCCCCCCCTCTTTTTACCGTGTCATTGCGTCAGCATAAACAAACATGGCGGCGCCCATGGAACAGAGCAGACACTGGTCTATAGCTATCCTTGTGTTTTGTCTGGCCTTCACGCGTTGGTAATGCAGTGCTACCTCAAAAAGCGGGGGGAGTTGTGTGCTGTGAGGAAGCTTTTAAAGTTGGTGGGCCGCAACTACGACGACAGTAGAACAGTGAGCCACCACGCCCGTATTCCTGTAAATGAAGCCTGCTCCGTTTTCAAAAATGACAATGCAGCTTTACCCGTTTTATCTTAACAGCGCCTCGCTAATCTTTGCGTGAGCGTCCGTACCGCCGAGCTCACCTTGCTTCGTCATTGGGGGGGGGGGGGGGGGGGATTCATGCCATTGGACCCCTTTCCCGAAATATAATCCTGGCTACGCCACTGCCTGCCTCCATCTGTCAGCTGTCGCACCAATCAGAGGCACTTTGTTAGTAGACGAACGCCGTAGGTAACGAATTCAACCGCTTTTTTTTTTTCACCCTTTACTCAGGTAAAGTAGTTATTCAAAATATTGGTGCTCAAAATACACCATCTTCGTCCACTTCTGCACAAAGTTTTAGCACGACGCGTTAGGGAACCGATGTATGTGGTCCGATCAAACAACCAACGATCTATTTCACTCACGCTGTAGTTCAATCTCCTCGCCAATGGCTTCACGGGTCTCGCGCATAAACAGCGAATTCGTTCATCGACTAAGTATTAGTGCGTCGTTAAGTATAGGGTGTATTCACTGGCGGCCATATCTGTGTGCGCTAATGCTGAACACGTGCTGATGGCCAGCTTCCACAGTTATTTTGCAACGTGCACCCGCACCATCAAGATTGCCGGTCTTGGCAGCCTATTAATGCGAGCTATCGTTCTGAGCATGCGCTGTAAACAGTGACCTCAACATATGGCGGCCAGGAATACCCCTATAAGATATTTACTGGTTGGGTGATTGAAATGCGTTCGTTCGCATCTCCCCTTTCTACCCCTCCTCTCTCTCTCTGAACGTAGGTTGACCCTCCTCCTGTCGTGCGCCATGAAGTTCGAGACGTACCCGCACGACACTCAAGTGTGCACCATGAAGATCGAAAGCTGTGAGTGCTGCCTTGGGGTTCCTTTGTTCTCCTACCCGCATCCTTCCCAAACCTCGGCAATTGAGGTGTGTCGCTGCCACTGCTGCTGCCGCTGCTGGTGGTGGTGGTTCTGCTGCGGCTGCTGCTTCTACAACTACTTCTCTAGCAGCGACCGGAATGAGACACCCATTCACAGGCCGACAGAAATGTCTCTGTGCAACACAGAAGAGAAACAAAAACATGACCCGGTAGCAAACAAGACTCGTCCAATATGTCGTTGGTCAATAGGAGGCTCGTAATAGATTTCTTCCGTCTCAGTGCCATCTTTCGTTCTGTTGTCTTACCCTCGGGAGTTCCTGGAATGAGACTGAGAAACAGGCACACGATCGTTACGGTACCAGTCAGAAGAAGAAAATACGTACATCCCCTTGATCCGCACTGGGTAAAGGCAGTGGATTGCAGAATTCTGCTGTACGTTGGATTTAGTGTAAATTAACTCCAAAATACGCCAAATTAATTTTGCTTATATATATGCACTAAAATTCACAGTTCCGCTGAATTTGCTGCGAAATATCGCCGGAATACAAAAATAAAAGGTCAATCACAATGCCTTGCTGCGTTACTTTTCGGAGAATATTGCAACGTGCAGGCCATAAAAGAATCGAAGGTAAAGTTTACGAGAGTATAGTTCTTCCGAAACGCTTAGCTTGTCAGACTCACTCGAGTGAGAAGAGCATTCTATGAAGCAACGGTCTTGCGCCCGGCTCTCCCACGAGGCTAGACAGAACTCTCGATAACGAGCAAAGGACAATACGGAAGCAAACAAATATGTTTGACTCGACCTGACTCTAGCTGTTCCTTGACCGATTCTCATCCGGTTCAAGCTCCCACTATTCGAGAAAAAAAGTAATCAAATCAAGGTGAGAAGTTTGTCTCGCCTGTCACACAGACTTGTTCGATTGAACTCCCGGAGGAGCGCCGAGGCGACCTCGCCAGCTCTCAGTCTAAAGTCCGTTCACACTCTTGCGAACGAGTTCGACCGAGAGACACCAAACCGGCTTTAAGCCTCTTGCGATCTCTTAGGACCAGCTTTGCTGCAGCCGAGCTGGTCCTAAGAGATCGCAAGAGGCTTAAAACCGGTTTGGTCTCTCTCGGTCGAACTCGGTCGCAAGAGGTGAACGGACCTAACGGATTAACTGGGTATAGAACACGGAACCAAGGTCCCCGAAGTTTGTCCCTGGATCTGCCCGTGTTCTCCTTTCTACCCCTGGACCCTTGTTTCTCTACCGTGTCTCGACACTGCAGGCTCCGGCGACTGCATGCTCCGAAACCCCAGCAGTGCCGCATCTTTGGTAGTCGAACAAGAAGAAAAACTAAGAATGGAAAAAGATCTACTTCCTGGCGCCTGTCCCCGTGGAACCCGCGTGTTCTCTCCGCTGTTTGGTTCGTCGATTAGGTATATTAGATTTCCTCGTAAGCTAAGCTCGGAGCTCCAAGTTAGCGTTGCCGCGTTGGCATTAGCAGACGACATTCAAAAAATGGCGCCGGCTGTTACTGGCTTCAGACTCTGCATTTGCATGCGCGTCTATTCAGTAAACTCATCGTTCCTATGGCGACGGTATGGTGCCTGGAACGCATCTACAACTGGCGTGTTTACCACGTCCAAAAAGTGGTCCCTCGATTTCCGCCTGATGACGTCATAGAAATGCCGTGCTGGCCCCGGTCGCGATCCTGGCGGCGTCCCAACAGCTGGTGGTGTATGTGGCAGACGCCTGTTCTGCTGCAGGTCGCTCTCCAGTGTGACAGTCCGCGGAAGCTTCTGCTAGCCGGAAGTTGGGACGCCGCGACGACAGCGACACTCGAGTTCGCTGGTGCTTTTCGCCACCATTTCCACGACCAACCGACAGGATCGCGGCGTCCGACAGCAGGGCACTCCGGCGTCTGTGACGTGATGTGTCACCATTTCGGGAACACTTTTGATGTATGATAGGGGTAGAATGCTAAACACAACACAACAGAGCACCACAGTGGCGGTGACCACAATGACGGACTTTGCAGCGCGGAGGGAGACAATGGCGTGGCGATATCAAGTGCGCGCTAAAGCACTTTTTGTCTTTTTGCCATTTTTTTTTTTTTTTCAATGAGAGGGGCGCGAACAAAAAGACTTCGAAGTAAGGAATTAACGCAGATGGACTCATTTCCTCGGGCACCTAATATTTAGACGCGTCTTACACAAAAAGTAATTTCTTTTATTCTCAAACTTTGAACTACGCTTTTTTTTTTTTTTTTTTACTATAACATAGAACTAAATGTAACTGTGTGCCAAAAATATACCCTTTGTAGGGTGTTCGAATATATTCTGTGTTCTCCACAGCTCTTCTTAAAACTCTCCGTTTATAACGTTCGTATTCATGCAAAGGTGGTCTATATGAAACGAAATTCACGCTCGTCTCTTTTAGGCTTTCAATTTCCTGCAGCTACCATCCAAGGACAACGCAATCACGTCGGTCGCCTTGGCGTCGGTGCGCCGCACCCAACTCAAAACAAACCGTTTTATTGTCTGTAGAGTTTACGGCGGAAGACAACGGGAGGTGGTTACTAAAACAATAAGCTGACCAATTTTTGGTCACGTTTGAGAGTTGACCGCCGCTGCCGGAGCGCCGACAAATGCGGGCGAATCAGATCAACGAAGCGAGACGACAAGGAGGGAGGAGTAACTTCGTTGACTTCGTTTTGGGGAACTCAATTCCGGCCAAGTCAAAGATGAACCGACCTCGCCGCTTACATTTCTTTCCTTGCCCGACATTTCTTTTTTTTTCCTTTTTTAACAGTTTTGTGTTTCGGGTGATTGCAGCAAGGGGACTTAGAGGTACTTAAATAAATACAAAAATGGAAGCGCAACATGACGACGGTACGATCAAAGTGGTCTCTTCGAAAGGCTCCCTCACGACAAACTCGATCAGGCCTCAAGTGGTAAGAGCGAGGAAGTCAATACGCGTTGTCACATCAAGAAGAAAAAAAAAAGACCGTTTTGCGTTTCATTTATGATGCTGCGCAAACTAGTATTTACGAGATTTGATTATCGAAGGAAGAAGCGAGGATTTTGGATCTTGAAACGTGTAGGTCTCGATAAAATAACATAAAACTAATCTCAGATGCCCTACATATATCTTACAGCGCAGAAAGGGGACATTAGTAAGGTTCCGCAAGGAGACGGACTACTTTTACTACTTTCCATGAGGTGAATACTAGTATAGATAAAACTCGGCACTCGCTCCTGAAAAGAACAAAAAAACAGAAGAAAAAAATGAAAGCCATTTACAACTCCCTGTAACGCCGAATTAGAGCGCAGCTCTGAGGAGGAGGGAAAGCACGGGGGGGGGGGGTCACGTGATCTCGGGAAGCGAGTCACGTGACCTAGAGGTCACATGACCTCGGGGGTTGCAAGTAACTCAGGTTGCGCATGCAACCCTGAGTTGCATGCAATGAGCGGTTACTCCGACGGCGACGGCGACGGCGACGCCGCTCAAGCCGGAAACGGGCGCCTAAGAGCTGCGTCTAAAATGAGCCGTTTACAACTCCCTGTAACGCCGAATTAGAGCGCAGCTCTTGAGGAGGAGGAGGAGGGGCTACTAAGCGGGTATACCCCTTCTCCCTCCTTTCACCTCGTGACCTGCCTGCTACTCCTCCCCCACCCTCCTTCCAGGGGTCACGTGACCCTCGGGGGGGTCATGTGACCTTGGGGTCACGTGACCTTGCAGGGGGGGGGGGTTACGTGACCCCGGAGGGGGTCACAAGACCTGCCACTGTTACGCCGACGCCGACGGCGACGCCGCCCAAGCCGGAAACAGGCGCCTGAGAGCTGCGCTCTAAAAAAGAACGAGAAAATGGGTCATATGGAATAATGTAATTTGGCCGACAAATTGCGTTGTTTTTTGACCAGGTTTTCCGCGTGACGCTCGTCCTTCTCGATTGTGATCCAAGCTTGAGGGCGTGGGGAGAATTAGAATTAATAAGTAAGCTACGCCTACAAAGTAACGAAACACCCTATCATCTTGGTGCTCACAATCATCGTTGCCAGCCGTGCGAAGCTCGATCTGAATTTAATGTAGAAAGATTTTCCGTCCTCCAGAAGTGTTGAAACAGTTTTCGACGGAGCAAGAATTCGAGCTTCCTGACGCCGAATACCTCAAACTCGAGGGAGTCGAATTTTGGAAGCGTGACGATCGAAACAAGAATGCTCAAATATAAGACTAACTAAGCTAGGAACTGTATCGCCTTCCATACCCTACGGTAGAGCAGCACCGATGTACGGCCCTTGTTGGTTGCGAAACGTGTCTCCTCGGAGCCGACGTCGTGTGGCAAAGCCCTTATAACAAAGGCAAGCGTTGCGCTATTCATAACTTGCAACAAAATGTGCGCAGTTAGCTTGTTACTTCGCAATGGGGCGAAAGCAATATTTACATACATGTTTTAGTTCAAGTCCTGCAACGCGTGTCTATTTATTAGATCAACGAGCTGACATCGAATAAAGTAACCTAGCGCTATGGCATGAAGTAGTGCAATAGTTTACGAAGAAAATTAATAACTTGCTCTTAATCGTCAAGTATCTTACTAGTATCGAATAAAGCATTGTGTTGCGATAGATGTAATGCCTTACTATCAATAGATCCAGGGGAGCAGATTAACGTATTTAAGTGTCGTTCAAAGCAGAAACAATTAAGACTTTTTATTTATTTTTTAGAACTATTTTAATTTAAGTAGGACATGAAAACTTCGTAACTTACAAACCTAGCATCTTGTAACCAGCAAAGCCGGTTACGCTGTTGTTGTTTTTTAACTTAATTTCGTTTCACCCAAAACTTTTGCAACAAGTGAAACTATCTTTTTTTTTTTTCATACATTACGTCATCCTTTAACGAGTTTCGTATCTCTTTTCAAACTCAATTCCAAACTTTCAACACCCAGAACCCCGTTTTCACCTCAAGCTCAATTTTCAGTTAGCCACCCGCAAACCAGACCCACGCAAACAGACTACGTCTGAGGTCCCAACCTTCTGATCTCGCTGGTTTTCTTCTTTTCTTTTTTTCTTTCTTTTTAGTTTTGACCAGCAAGGATTGACGAACGTGTCTTATTATAACCGCCTGCCCAGCCCCAGCCGGCACGTCGTAAAAAAAGGTCCCCACGATACACCCGGTTCACCCCTAAGCTGACAGTACGGTGGAAGCAACGTGCTCCTTGGAACCAGCCGTGCGTCCATCTTTTCGACACGTGATCACCCTCATAGCCACGCGCAGAGAGAGGGCTCGGGTGACCAGGCGATTACGCGGGCAACTGCCTAGCTCCCACCGCATTGTCGGCTCAGGGACGTGCACCTTTCCTTTTACGGCATCACGCTCTAAGAACCTCGTCCACGGGCGATAAAACTGGGCATTGCACGGCAAACTTCTCCTTTCAAACAAAAACCTCTGCTCCCGCGAAAGAAAAATATGCGAAAAACCCACAAACGCTACGCTCCGTCTGTCCACCCTACGATGATCCGAAGCGGACGGTTTACCAGCCATCCCGGCCAATCCGGCGGTGCCGAACGACGCACCACGTGACCTCGCCTGAAGCGCCTACTTCCCTGGAAACCAATTGAGGTAGCCAAGTGCTGCCATCTACGGAGGAACTCGGTGAACGACTAACAAAGTTGTTAAAATGTGTTTAGACCCCATAGATAACGGTATGCGCCATGGCACCGAAAACGGTGAAAAGTCACGCTCAACGCCCCAGCGCATGCTGTTGTTGTTGTTGTTGTCTTTAGTTCTAAGCGTGTATTCTAGTCTCCTCATTCGCCGAGTACCCTCCGCAGATGGCAGCACTCGACACAACGGAGCGCCTTGCGGGAAAGCAGACGCTCCAGGTTTCCTCGATTGCGCGCCCTGGACTCCGCTGCGGGCCCTCCCCGAAAACGACTACGTGACACGCAGAATGAGTGTCGCATTGACTCCGACGGCTCGTAGCGTCCCTTTGGTCCACCGTAAGCCGAAAAGGGAGCGCAAAATGACCGTGCTGCCAACCCCCCGGAAGTCGTATACTGACTTCCGCGCGCTCAACGGGTGACCCAGCCTTCAATTTCGTCGGAGGTCACGTTCGCGGTAAACAATAACGCGGCGAATCAAAATGGCATTTTTTCGCCAACGCACTCGGGAAAACAAGTCGTATATCTTTTCATATAAGTCACGTATTGGTAGTCACGCGTGATTCAATCTCGGCGTTGTTGTTTATCGTATCCAGTTTTTTTGCGTAACAGTATACCACTGCGCGCGCGCATACCGCCATCTCCAATCATCGCTCGTCACGTTTCCTGTGTGGCGTGGACACTCGTCGTCGTATCGTCGGTATACCAGCAGCCGTTATACAGTATACACCACATAGACGATGAGACTCGTTACGATCGGCAAAGGCTACCATGCCATAAATCGCCGTTTGTTGGGCGAAAATAACGCATTCATGTAAGTGTTTTTGTGTGCTGTATCGTCCCACCGATCGACTCTAGTTCGATACTATAACGATGCACGGGGCACAGTCTTATCTGGTCTTCAATGCCTGGGATGCGGGCGTGTCTGCTGTTTACGGAGCCACCGGCCGCAGATGCAGTTCTGGCCGCACACCGTAACCCACCGAGTACGCGACATATGACGGTACAAGAGCTTTCAAAGCGATGCCTTTATGTGGGGAGCCCCGCACTGACCTTGCTTGCTCGTGAGCGGCCAAGCAGTCGCACCACGCTCGGCCGTGGAGAGAAGGTCAGCAACGGATCGCAGCTGGTCTGCTGGACGTCATAGCCCCGCGATCATTCGCGTTGCAGCGTGCCGAGAGGGGGGGGGGGGAGACGGGGCGCGCAAGCACTAGGTTGACACTCCCCTTCCTCCCCCACCGTTGCGAAGGAATGGAAGCTGCGTAGTAGGATAGGAAGAGCGTATAAGTCGAATAATCGAGTAGGCTGCGGAGGGATTTTCATGGTCAGATTGTAGCGCGGCCATAATTTTAGAACAAACGAGCGAGCGAATGAGTCGTTCAGTTATTGAGGCGGCGGGAGTTTATAGTCTGCCAGGGGATGGCGACCCGCCGAAGATGAGGAATCGTAGCCGGTGCAGTACGGCCGCTGGCCCGGAACCGCCAACGTGGGACATTTCCAGAAAATGATTACCACCCGACAAGCCCCAAGAAAGGTGCATGCGATAAGGTGATGATGACGCCATTTGCGTATCGACACTATTTGCACACGTATCACACTGCATGTTTGTTCCGATAACAAGTGCTGCCTCTCGACCAAACCCAACCAGGTGCATCTTCGTTGCCAGCCAGTGCGAACCCGTTCCCGGCTAATAAGGCCAGTTGCCCTAGCGCCGGTTTGTAGCTGATGCGGGCTGTCCCGGGACAATTTCAGTGAAGCCCACCATCGTGGCCTAAGAAGCACCAGCATGGCACTCTGACCCAGTGGCGTCACGAGTGCAGCGGTCACAACCGGGGCGGCAGCCCGCCGCGACCCCCCCCCCCCCTTGCCTCTCGTGTAGTGTGGTCCGCCGCGACACTCCCTGATAGTGCTGCACCCGGGGCGGTCCGCCCCCCCCCCGCTTAGTGAACGCCACTCGCAGTATGGCGGCCAATTCCCACAACCCGGGTTGCAGATTTCCACGCCCTCAGTGCCCCAGAACAGACTTCGACGGTGCTCACTACACGTAATAAATTACCACCGTAATCGATTACTTCTTTAACTAACCTTTGTAATTATTTTAATACATTTTATTACGAAGGAAATCACGAGAGTAATCACATCACTGATAGGAGCAACATCGCCAGTAAACGCCATAGGTCTACTTACACCGCAGAAACACTCGAAGAGCCAATTTCTGCGATCTACGAAATCAGCTCAGCGAATGATGAGGCGGAACATCCGTTTAGACCCAAAAATGAAGTCTGCGCTGTGGCATCACGCAATGCAAAGAGTCATACTTGCATTGCGTAATGCTACAGCGCAGACTTAATTTTGAGGTCTAAACAGATGTTCCGCCTCATCATACGCTGAGCTGATTTCGTAGATCACAGGATTGGCTTCGAGTGTTTTGCGGGTTAGTTGACACGCAGGCATTTCTTAGAGTGTACTCAAATTACTTCAAACCGTTGCTATTTCCCCTCGCCTTTTCTAATACTGTCGTTTGTTTCTGCAAGTTCCCTACCAAGAAATCTTCGAACGTAACCTCCGACAATAAGATGATTTACCAAAATGTGTGGATTAAGACGATAAGTAGCTTATAATTTTGGTGATTTCTAAACCAATCATGGGCCGTACAAAAACAAAAACAAAAATCGTTTTCAAGGCTTGTGAAAAAATTGTGTGGTTCTAAAAATCTGAAATAATCTGGGAGGAAACGGGTTACTTTCTCAACTAATGGTGAATTCGCTCTCTTCTCAAGTAATCGAGTACGCTGATTGAATACTTTTTAACCGAGAGTAATTGCATACGAGACAGCTAGAACATAAACACAAACACTTATTCTGACACTTAAACCTCACATGTGCCAACTAGCTCAACTTGAGACTGTAACTCAAGTAATTGTAATTGTAGTCGACTACTTTTTTTTTCCTTTCGAGTAGCGTGTTCTGAGACTGCGATTGAGTCAACAGTTTGCAAGTATACATTTACCTGCTCAAGATCATTATCACCATAATGCGTTATTAATGCACTTTTTAGAATAGCGAAGGGCATTTGTGCATCTGCGATCATTTTATAAATACACAATACATTTTCTGCCAAAGAAAAGAAGAGGAGTGTTATTAACTTAATCTCTCTACAATGTGAAAAACCTCAAAGTGTCAGAGACTGAGCGCATAAATTAATTCATGCTATTTTCTTAATGTTCGTCGTGGGTATAACTTCACCTGCCTGGAACACGAAGCAAGAAAGTACGCCATTTTGTTTTGTAGACTACGGCTTTTTTTTTCTCCCACTTGCGCTGATGGTTACTCTGTTATAATTTTTTAATACAGTAGCATTTGAGTCATTTTAGCTTCGCTAGCTTCTAGTTTTTACCAAATATTCTCATCAGTTAGAAAAGCCAGGCGCTGGTTTTGTTGTTTTGTTTTCGCAATAAATAATCTTAATGCGACACCCTATCATTACGAGATGGCGCGTTATGTGCGTGTGTGGGGTGGGTAGTGCAATTACGTCGCGAACCCGTACTATGGCAGGCCTAGCTGTAAAAACAAGCCGTAAAAGAACCGCGCTTCTTTAATGAATAGCTTAAGAAACCGTTAAATAATATAATAGGCGCCATTCAATAAATCAACGCGACAACGAAAATTCAAAACGAACCAAGACGCTGAAGTGTCGCACTAGAGAAGACCGATATGTGTTCGGTTCTCAAGAAGCCACGACGCGCTGAAAGCTTCGTCAAACCAGTATACGACAAGAACCAATAATTTTCCGGCGACAAAGCGTTCGTCACAAACACATGTTTTTGGTTGCTGTCTTGGTTGCGTTTTATTGTGGCCACGTAATGGCGGTTCACCGCAATATGGCGCCTGGCACGCGTTTCTGTACGATCTATACGTGCCAACCACATCCTCATTTCCGGTTACTCGATTTCCGTTCGATGACGTCACACACGTGTAACGCTCAGCGATCCTGGCGGTGGGGCACAACAGTGGAGAGAATGCGGCTGGCGCCCGTTCTCGTTCTGCTGCAGGTCGTTTGTTCAGTTTTTGCAGGCCGGTTCTCACACGCAACGAACCGTTGATGTAGCGCTGCCGCGCTGTCGTAAGCTAGTTATCGTCTGCCATGAGCAACAGTTTCAGACGGTGCGATACAAAGCCGGTGACCGCTCCCGTCAGCACGCGCTTAGCGCGAGGTCAGCGCTATGCTTGCAGCGCCTCTTCGCCGCATGCGTGAACAGGCCGCGATGCAGTTCGCGAAAAATTAGGCACCTCGATTGGGGACGCCACGACGAAAGCGACGCTTACTGCTATACTTTTTTACCGGAACTACTACACGATGTTTGAAAGGCGTTTCCGACTGACGTATTTATCCATCTAAACAGTGGTCCCTCGATTTCCGTGGATGACGTCAGAAAATGCCATGTGTCGCCGACCGCGATCCCGGCGGTGTCACAACGAGCTGTGGCGCAGACGCTGTTCTGCAGCAGGTTGCTCTCAGCCTGACAATCCACGAAGCTTGGCAATTAGACGAGACGACAGTGACATTCACGTTGTCTCTTTTCTGTTTTTTTTCTCCCTAATTTTGCTTAGCCGCCAGGATCGCAGCATCCGACAGCATGCCTCAACGTTAAAGACGCGTTTTATAGGGCAGGCCCCCTCCAGCAGGAAAATCTTTCACCCTCTTGTGTAGTTTGTTATTTTTCCATCCCCCAAAACTTCGTTTCAATGTACACAGTCGTATAGTCGAACCGGCGGCCCCAAATCGGGGCTTTAATGGATATAACTTTTAAATAGCAGCGTATCAAAGACTACTTAAAGAAAAACAGAGTTTTACAGTAGGGACGAAAACGATATGAGTCAGCGCTTTAGTTTTATATGCCCAATGAAATATCGCCCCCGTATCGGGCCATCTTCGATTGTGGGCGTAATTGATTAGCAGACGCGCTCTATGCGGAAGCGCAAGTTCGTCTGCTTCTTCGCAGGGGTCGTGGTGACATCAGAACGACGCCGAGCTCTGATTGGCTCCGATTGGAAGGATAGTGGGAAGATAGTGGCTGACGTCCCCGCACGCTCTCGTCTCCTCCTCTCTCTCAG